>PVJC01010062.1:0-44523 GCA_004026665.1 Murina feae
GAATCCTCCTCTCTGCCTCACCTCGCAGCTTCTATAATGAAACAATTGTTACACTTAATTGTTGCAAATGTGCGTTTTTGCTTCAGGCCAAAGGCTAAGGAGCCAGCAAGCAGGTAGTTTTGCTCTCGCTCCTGCTGCAATGGATGCTGCCTAAACGTTTACTCAGGTCCGTGAGTGGAGCGGCCGCTGCACCTCGCGGCTTCTATAATGAAACAATTGTTACACTTAATTGTTGCAAATGTGCGTTTTTGCTTCAGGCCAAAGGCTAAGGAGCCAGCAAGCAGGTAGTTTCACTCTCGCTCCTGCTGCAACGGACGCTGCCTAAATGTTTACTCAGGTCCGTGAGTGGCGGCCGCCATGTTGGCTGGGCTAATTTGCATACAGCCGTTCTTATTGGCTGTGGGCGTCCCGGAGAAACGGTTAATTTTACTATTCCGCTTTTATTAGTTTAGATAATCTATAATAATAAAAGCGCAATGTGCAAATCGACTGAACAGCCAAACAGCAGAACAACCATCCAGACAACACTGCTATGACGCACACTGGTGCCAGGCCAGCCAAGGCAGGTGTGATGCAATTGGTCAAGGGGCCCTGCCATCGCCCTATGACTGCCCTGCAGGGGGGGGGCCCAGGCCACCAGCTAGTGGGCTGTGGCAGGTGGGCAGGGCCTCCCTCTGCAGGGCTATCAATCACAGAGCCCTGCAATTGATCACCCCAAAGAGGGAGTCCCACGATTTATTGCCCCACAGAGGGAGGCCCTGCCCCCCTTCCCAGGCTACCTGGCCAGTGGCACTGTGGCAGGGGGTGGAGTCTCACTCTGCAGTGCAATCAATCATGGGGCTCCCTCACAGTCCAGTCTGAGGGACTGTCCCCCAACTCCGTGCATAAATTTCATGCACTGGGTCTTTAATATAGGATGTTTTGAATAACCACTGACAACCAGACCCTATATTATTAAGTGCTACAGTTACACAGATAAACTGTTTATGGTGTCCTCACCTCAGGAATGATCAAACACATAAAAAAATCTATTAAAGTGTGTGGTAGGCAGAAAATTGCCCTCCCCACCCACCCAAAGATGGTTGCATCCTAATCCTGTAATGATTACATCACCTGGCAAAGGGAGATTAAGGCTACAGATGGAAGTAAGTTGCTAATCAGCTTACTTGCATATGGGGAGATTCATGGATTTATTTAGATGGGTCCAATCTAATTAAATTAATCCTTAAACATGGACCAGACATACTGGTGTGTCAGAGAAGTGAAATATGAGAAGGGCATGACTTGGCATAAGTGATTTCAAAGATGGAGAAGACCAGGAAGGAAAAAATGTGATGATCTCTAGAATATGGGTGGACCCCTCAGCCTACAGCAAAGAAATGGGTACCTGGGTCCGATAACTGCATAGAACTAAATTCTGAAACGATAAGAACTGAACAAGCCTGGAAAAGACTCTCCTGGAAGAGCCTCGGAGAAGAGACGTACCCTGCCTACACCTTGATTTTAGCTCCACTTAAACTTGCTACATACATAATTATAAGATACAAAATTTGTTTCATTTTAAGCTACTAAGTCTGAAAAGTAACATATAATCATACATTAATAGATACATTAAATAAAAGATTATGATATAACATGGTAGGGGGTTAAGAAATTTCTTGGATATCATGTTAAAAATTTTAGATTCTATAAGTAGTAACTAATAAAGAACCATCAGGCACTTTTAGGTATTGTTGAAGCCACAGGAAAGTATGTTGAACTTTTTCTATATATCACTTTCCGAAATAATTCCCACAAGTTCTATAATTCCTGGAACTTAAATGGGTTACAGCTAAGTTTTAGACTCTTAACTTGTTAAAGAGAGCACCATATAGTAAATCTCTGCATTAGTAAACATCTGGTAGGGGGCATCTATAGGAAAATAAATCATTTTTGTGAATTATTTTTCAGAATTTTTAGTGTGATAATCCATGTTCCTATAAAATGAAGCTATGTAATCATTCAGTTGAATGCAAATATTTTCTACTTGAGTTTTTCTGTTAGAATAAAGCAGTGCACATAACAACTTATTTTCATGTTTTTCTACTGTAGACATACTTGTTTACCTATAACAAGCATGCTTCAGGCACTAGTTCTTATTAAGTTTTATGCATCAAGCCAGTTTGTAATTTTAAAGAGGATGTCTACAATGACCTAAATATAAAGATTGCATTTGTCTTTAGCTTAATTAGTGAATAGATCACTCTCACTGGCATACACCACTGAAAATTTTAGGGGGAAAAGTCTAATCCCATATCTTCTAGTTGAGGCAAAGCAAGACAAAAGGCAAATAAAAGAAATTAAGTTTCATTTAAACAATAGGATTGAAGTTTTAATATAACAACATTGGTATCACCAGAACAATTGTGGAAAATGCCTGCTATATCCTGCAGGGTGGTTTTCAACTGTTATATGTTTACTTTTTATGAAGACAGTTGGAAATAGAGTTTATTACCAAGTCCACAAGACACTGCCAAATTCATAGGCTAAGAGGATTTGCAATTTTCTGTTGTCTTAGCAATTGGCTGTGAGGCTAACGATCAGACAGCCTGTGTGATAAGCCAATTTGTTCATCAAGGAGATATAAACCCTGGTTCAATTGTGCCTTGGTACACTTTATGCAGTTGCCTGGCTGTTAGGAATTCATGTCTGGTTCATGACTGGAGGGAAGAATTTGGATCTTACATTGCAATTACTACTCTGTATCAGGATGCTTTAGTTGTTTACAGCAAGACAGTCCAGGATCTGGCAATAAACCCAGCCCATAAATAAGCACAAATATTTGAGAGATGAGGAGTGCAAAGGCCTGCATCACAGTTTGGTTTGGAAAATAATTATTGCTTGTAAAGACCCAACAGTCTCCAGTTAAAATTGAAGCAAACTGTTTCATGGTAAATATTTAATCCTATTTACCAGCCTCCTCACTGGCCCACATGGATCCACTTTGACTACGTCCAGTTCATTCTCTACAAGATTTCCTGAGAGATCGCCAAGTTGTAAATTTCAACAATACCTGGCAGTGCCCACCTTTCTGCCTAAAATATTTCAATGGCTCCTCAGCCTATTGGAAAAACACAACACTCAATAGAGTCTACAGGGTTCTGTAATGCCTGGTCACCATCTGCCTATCCACCTCATCTTCTATCAACCTCTCCTTGTTGCCTGCTCCCCAGTCCCACAGGGCTTTGTGCCTCTCCTTGCACTTGCTGTGCTGTTTCCTGCCATTGGATCTGTGCACAGATAGTTTTCTCTGAACGGAGGACTGTTTCCTCTCCTGTTACTCTGTTAACTACTACTCACCCTTCTGTTCTCAGCTTAGGGATGAGTTCTCCATAAAGCCTTCCCTGACATCCCTAAGTGAAAGCCTTTCTTTTAGGTTCACACTTCGATGCACCAACTCCCATGCAACACTGTTCGTTGCTGCAAACAGACTCCTGCATGTGGTTATTTGATATTATTTACCTCTTCCACTAATGGTAAGCTCCCTGACTGTGTATTTGTGCTTCCTATTGTTCCCCTAAACCTAAAAAAGTGCCTGAGACATAGGCATTCAGTAAACGTTTTTTAAATATACAGACAGATGAGGTAAGAATATTTTCAGGGATTCTTGATTACATCTGTCCTATTATACATTGATTGTTGTGCCAGTATTCACCATGAAGAAAATGAAGCACCATATCATCTAGCACACTGCTTTCAACAAACAGTTGCTTAATGCAAGTTTAAGAAAAAAGAATTTGTCATAGAGACAGAATTGGTACACAAGGAAAGGTACACAATGTTAAGGGCTTTTGTTTTTCTTCTCTTGCTTTGACATGCTTAATATGCACTGGTAAGTAAAAAATAAATAGAATTAAATGTCAATTGTATGACTAGCATTCAAAACGCTGTTGAGTTTTAACTGCCATTCATTATGGGTCAAGCAGCAGTGCCAAGTGAAAGAGAGAGCCACACATGGTGTCTGTCCCAACTACTCAGCTCTGCCATTATAGAGCAAAAGCAGCCATAGATAAGACATAAGCAATGATCATGATCCATGGTGATTAGCTTGATCAGTGAGTATGGTAGGTGCAGAGGCAAAGTCTGGAGAACACAGCAGAGTGTATTTACAAAGTCCCTGAGAGGTAGCAGACACTCAGGGTCATACTTATTTAACAACATTAGGAATTAAATTTAGTCCGATAGCAGGTGTTATAAGTGAACAGACACGTTGAGGATATGTGAATCCAATAATTGAAATGTACTTCATAGATGTACAATTTTATTCTCTTCATCTCCTTTTGTAGAAGAAGCGTTAAGCCTAATGCTCTTAAGAAATATGCCCATGGTCACATCCCCACTGAGGGTCAACATCAGGGCTAGAGGCCAGATAGCATATAGTGAGACATTCCTGAATGGTTTCCATATGTTAAATTTGTACCAATTCTGTAAGGGAATGGGTATTAAAAGTTTGTTGATGGTTGCCTGGGTGGGGTTCATTGGAAAGCCATCCTCTGGAGGGTGCTGATAAAGAAGCCGTCAGCGGGGAGGTGCCATAGGAGTGGCCCTCACCTGGGGTTGTATGCGTAAGAAGGTGTTTCAGAACTTGCTTATGAGCCACTTGCAGGGCAGTGCTGAGAAAGTTATCCATGGGGAGGTGCCAGGCCTTGTGACTCACTGTGAAGCCACCTGGAGGGGGGGGGGGGCAGCGGTGTCATGGCAGCTGTCCATAGGGAGGTGCTGTCCCTTGGAACTTGCTACCAAGTTCCAGAGTTTGGGCATGAAGTGCCAGGGGAAACCAACCCCTGGGAGGAGCCACACCAGTGGCACTTGCAGGGATATAGCTCTCAGAACTTTGTGAGAATCTGCCCTTAAAGACATGACTGGTTTTGCAAGGAGCAGGTCAGACCCGAAGGAGAATCCGCCTCCTCCTGCAGTGTCTTTCTGGAACCCTCTGTGGACAAAGTTTAACACCATGCTGCCTGGCAAAGGAGAAATACTTAGTCCTGCTCCAGTTTTGCATAGCAGGCAATCAAGAGTGGACCTGGAGCTCAGCGACAATTCATTGATAGAGAGTTGGCACACTACTTTTGATAACTTGTTAAATAATGTGCCTTGATCTAAGTCAAAATTAATTTTTTACAAGTAATTGCTGAGGAAAGTACAGCTTACCTGAAGATGCCGTATGTTTCTTCCTATTGGATGGTAAGAGTTACCTTGCTCCCTTACAATAAGACCTAATCCCTGTTCTCCAGAAGTTTAATTTTTAGGTGAGATCATAAGACAAACTCACTCAAAACAATTAAGAAAAAATAAAACAGAGAATCTCATTAAGTGATAAATTTCTCAGGGCAAAAGCCAATGGTCTAGGAGTTCCTTGAAGGAAGAATATCTGAATTGTCACAGTCGGTGAAAGCCTCTCAAAGACTTACAATGACCTTTAAAATAAGAAAATAATATGTTGCAGCCGAAGAGCAGCAGAGGAGAGTCAGAGAGGAGGCATTTCTTCAAGCCCCAGGGAGTCCCAGGCCTGGGGAAGGTCAGAGTTTGATAAACAGGCATCCATGGCTTAGTATAACCTGGCCTATCTGACCCTCCAACCCAGTCTCTGAGCCCTGTTTGAGACCAGTTCTCTACTTCTTTCCCTTTGGCTTATCTACTTCCCTGAGCACATCTAATTCATATTTCTATTAGACATTATTCTCACGTCTCCTCCTTGTAAATCCTCCTTCTCCCTCCTCTTCATTTGCTTGAGTCTTGCCCATCACCCAAGACCAACTGTTCTCCCTTTTCTGTAGCATGTAATTCTACACCATTAACTTCAAAATAGCAAACTAGAATAGTGGAAAGTGCCCAGATCTTTAGTTAGGATTTGGGTTCAAATCCTGGCTCTCCAACATTCTCACTGTATTCTTTAACTTCTTTGAGTCTCTGTGTTTTCATTAAATTTAGGGTTGGTGATATCTGTTTTGTAGGCCTGTAATGAGGCCTGAATGGTATTACACATGTATGTGCACCTTGACATTTTTGCTGAATAAAGCTCATCTGAGCTATGGCTGAGTTTGTGTTTATCCTTTGTGGGTAAAATCTTAGGGATGAAACATGTCTAATAATATTTGTATTCCCCTTGGTGTGAGGTACAGCAATCAGAACATAGCAGGCACTAAATAAACACTAAATGAATGGTTAAAATCAAACTATTTTCTGTAAAAATATAAAATGATCCATCTGCACTGTATTTGTTATACCCATTTTCGTGTGTACCCATCAGGTGCATCCAAGTTACAATTTTACTGGTGAAAAGCAATTTGAACTGGTAGCATTCATCTTTGCTATAGCAAACGCTGGGTTCATAAAAGCAGTTTGGAACTCATGAGCTGTCATTGCAATAACATTCACTTGATACACTGCACAGACAGCAATTGCTAAGTGATCCTGCAGTAAAGTACTCAAATAAGTAGTAGGACTAGGAATGTCAGTCACAGATCAGTCAAGTGGGAAACTTGGGGAAATCAATCTCACCAGCAGTTATGGAATTCCTAATTGTTTTCAAAGCATACATTCTATGCAGGAGGTTCTAAACAAACCGCATGAATAGGGCAGGGTAGAAAAGGGAGGCAGAGGTGGTTGGTGCTGGTTCTGTGATATCACATAAAGTGAACACACTGAGGAGCCAGTCACTCACACCAGGGGCAACTCCTATCATTTACTAGCATTAGGCCTTCTTTAAGCCTCCATGTTTTTCTATATAAAATGGCAATTATGCAGTTGTCATGGAAATTAAAAAGGAGTTTGCAAAGCACCTAGTACAGGTCCTTGTGTAACTTGGGCGATGAGCACCCTGTATGGTAACTCAATAAGACAAAGTGCTATCTGAAGGCTTGCTTGCAGACTTATTCCATAAAGTTCCCAACATGCATGTCTAGAAGGTAAGCCACCAGTGTCATGGCCTCAACAAACACCCTGATCCCACACCTCATTAGTGTCTTGCCCAGGGCCATAGACTCAGTTAATAATTCACCTGAGCTGGGGTCTGCTGTATTCAAGACAACCTCTGTGATAGCTGTATTTAACAATATGCTCTTCCTTGCCCCCTTGTCCCTGTGAACAACTCATTAGAAATATCACTTGGAACCTTAGAAGTAAGCAGCATTCTGTCTGACACGATCTAATGGATTCAGTTATAATTAGTCAGGGTCTCTGCTTTAAAGAAATAATGATCCCTTCCTTGTCCTCACTGGGACACTAAGGTAAAGGCTGTAACTGAATTTGATGAGATCTGACATTATATCTCCTGAATAACTTAAGCTCTCTGAGATCCGTGTAATACAGTTGTGAAGGTTAAAAGAAATCAGATTTGCGAAGCACTTAGCAGAGTGTCAAGCATGGAGTGATCAATAGTAACAGCAACATTGTTATAACAAGTAGTTCCTACAAGAACAGCTCCAAGAATCTCCAGAAATATCAACCCCATAAGCTGCTATCTAGGGTTATGCATGACTTTTTAAATTAGATTGTTTTTTAAACGTTAAAGTGATAGAAGGGAGCAAA
Organism: Murina feae; assembly: GCA_004026665.1. Taxonomy (NCBI): domain Eukaryota; kingdom Metazoa; phylum Chordata; class Mammalia; order Chiroptera; family Vespertilionidae; genus Murina; species Murina feae. The sequence goes on from PVJC01010062.1 coordinate 7,570, forward strand.
TAGAAAACAGTCGGCTATCAGGTAATTGTGTGACCTTTTACCATCGGCGGCTGCTTGGGGGAGCTGAGTTCTACCTACCCCTGTCTGTGTTGCTGCTTTATGGTGGAGAGGAGAAAGGAGGGCAAATCCATTAACATCACTGAGACTCAGTGTACATGGATAAAATGAAGCCCTTAGAAGTGTTCAGGTTGCTTTCAACTCTGTTCCACTATGATTCTTAAACATGTTATCTTTTCTGGTGGTGGCAGAAGAAAGCTTTGGGGTCCAAGAGAACAGAAATAGAACTTGGGATAAAAGATCTTGAAGGTAAGATTAAAAATGAAAATGCTTTCAGGGAGTAACCACATGATATATTCACCGAGAGGCATGGCTTTTGAAACGTCTGCCACTAACTGCATGACATATTTGCTTGCACAGAGTTCCTGTAGCACGTTGACAATAATTTGATTTTCTCTGTTGGCTGACACTCTGAATTCTTATTTCCTAGGTTACCATAGAGCTCTCTCTAGCCAGTGTCACGCAGTGAGGTTGGACTGTGCAGGCTTAATATGATGCCAATTTTGTGCGCTGCTGTTTACTTCCTACTCCTTCAAATTAGATGCTTTTCTAGTCCTGAAAATAAAATACCAACAATGCTACTAGACAAGTCTTCAACGTGGTAACCTTTCAAAAATATAGCCCTTCTATTTCTGTCTCCTGAGGACATGAGGGGTTTTTTATTATTATTCCAGAACGATGTGTGCAAGGCGGGGAGATGTGCTGCATTTAATGGGCTGGAATCTCAAGCTAGAGTGGAGGCAGGTTTCCTCAAGGGAGGCTCTAAAAAGAGAGAAATTCCATGTCTGAAGAAAGCAGCTTTCATTTCAGAGCAGGTAAAAGAGACCAGACACTGAAGTTTCTGTATGAGACGTAGAAAAGGTCCACTCCCACCCAACTCATCGTTTCTTCCATTCAAAGGAAGACCCTTCAAATGCTACTCAAGATTCCCATTTCCATTGCAAGTCCTGCTTCTCTCTCATTAGATGGAAGATGGTGTCTAGGAGGGCACGTTTATCCCCCACTTCTCTCTCCTCTCGTTTGCTTGAGGAGGGATTTTCCCTCAAAGCGCCTGGCCTCTTGCCTTATCTTTACTCATCTCCAAGGAGGAGGAGCAAGTGACCTGTTGGTGACCTTGGAAGAGGAACCTGGTGCACACAGCTCAGCTCCCTGCACCTCCCATCCTCTCAGGAGCAGCCCTCCTCAGAGGCAGGACACCTGCTTTTGCTGAAGGTCCCCTTCCCTGAGGAGAGGCTGTCTGACTCTGCTTCAGGTTAGGAAGCCACATTCTCTGCATCCAATGAGATTGCTATTGGATCCCTCATCTTCCCTACTGCTTGGTCTTACTTTGCATTTTATTCAGAAAGCACATGTGCAGGGGCAAGTTACTGTTGCTGCTCCCCAATATAAAATTGTATTAGTCTCTGCTCTACGGGAGAAATCTGCTGCAACGTCCTCAGCTACTTCTTAGTGTGAGTCAATTCATTTTTGCTGGTTCCCTCCCTCTCCATTGCATCTAATTCCTCTAAAGTTGGGTACAAATTTCCAGGCATGTATCCTGGCCAGAAATCAAACCTTGACCTCCTGGTTCAGGGCTCTGTTCTCAACCACTGAGCCACACCAGCCAGGTAATCAAGGGACTACTTTTAAATAAATACATATTTTTCACCCTGCCCAGGTGTTCAGTTGATTAGAATGTACACTGCGAAGGTTACAGGTTTGATTCCAGGTCAGGGCACGTACCTGAGTTTCAGGTTTGAACCCCAGTTGTTCAGGGCATGTACAGGAAGTGGCTGATCAATTAATGTTTCTCTCTCTCTCTCTCTCTCTCTCTCTCTCTCTCTCTCTCTCTCTCATCATCATCAAGAACATATCCTCAAGTGAGGATTTAAATAAATAAATAAACATATTTTAGAGCCCACTCTAGTTCTAAATCACAATATTATAGGCAAGCCCTTGCATTTGTACTTTACTAATGAATGCTAAGTTTGGGAACCATTATATCTAGTGCAAAATTTATCTAATATTTATTTAATGCTGCATTCTCATCAATTATAATGCTGTGTCTGTCCTTTACTAGAAAACATTTTGAAAGCTCAGTAAAACATTTCCTTCTGTTTTGACCTACTTGGGACACTCTGAGTCAAAAGCATGCCTCCTCACAATTTAAAAAAAAAAAAAAAACCTTCAAATTTCTACAGCCACACATTGCCATCTCTAACTTTCTATTCTCAAAATGATAATTTTAATATTTATTCCAAGTTCCTCAAAAGTCAATTTGGAACTCTCAACCTTGGGCATTGAGCAACAGGCCCAGATAGGAATCATTAAAGCATAGTGTGAGTTATAATAAGTTTAACAGGTGAAACCAGATTATGACAAACTCCATAAAACTGCCAAATGGCTATATTCTAATAGAACTGGGTTATAGCAAATGCAGTGTCAGAAATTAGGTCCAGGTCTGTGGAACTTGGAAGCAAAATGGGTGACTTCCAGCCTCTTTGAAGTGAATTACCCAGTGAAAAGGAGTGCTTTGAATGTAATACAAATACAAAGGCTGTATCACACGGGCTCGGCTCTGTGGGGCTTCCCGGCCTTTCCGCAGGGGCCGCGCAGGGACTTGGACTGCGAGTGAGAGGGGGAGCCTGCAGTGTGAGCAGAGGAGTAGCCTGGTGTGACTTTCATTTTCACAGCGCCTCTCTGGCTGTGATCTTGGAACTAAGGTAGAAGCCAGGAGACTGGATAGAAGGCTATTTCCATAATCTAGTAAAAGCTAGTGGAGAGCAGCAGGAGAGAGGATGAGAAGCAATGGGCTTCTGCATATATTTGAAAGGTAGAACTGACAGGATTTGATCCTCAAAGTCCCCTTAACTGAGCATTGTCCATTTGGAAATGACTCTGCTCTACAAAATAATATTTAACAACTCTTTTAAACAACGTTTATCTTTCAGGGAAATAATATTAACCTTAAAGAAAAATGGAGGCTAGAACAAACTAAAACTATATTACATTAACATAGTCTAACATATGTATCATGTAAAATAATATAATAAAACAATATATAAATACAAAAATAAATATAATCTATTCACAAATGCAAAAGTATATAGTCTAAGTGAACATATTCTAAGTGCAAATCCTATATAATAAAATAAGTGCTGGCAAGTGGACATTCCCTGAGGGCTCCTTGAATGCCAAAGGGGTGTCTGACTGCCAGCTTATGCCCTATCCTCCCAGGGAGCAGGCCTAAGCCAGCAGCTGGACATTCCCTGAGGGGTCCCAGACTGGAGAGGGCACAAGCCAGGCTTCCCCCCATCCCCCAAGTGCATAAATTGTGCACTGGGCTTCTAGTCTAATCTAATAAAAGAGTAATATGTTAATTGTGTCATTCTGCTACATCCCAAGCCACATCCACCAGTCAATCAGAGTGACTGTATGCAAATTAACCCAACCAAGATGGTGGCCAGCAGCCACAGAGCTAGAGCAAACAGGAGGCTTCATTGCCACAGCAATGGAGAAAGCTGCCTACCTAGGAAGGCTGTGGCCTCCACTCAAGGCAATAAAGTTTCAATTATAAAAAATAAATAACCTCGGATAGCTGCTTCCAGCCAGCCTCACTGGGAGCTTGGGTGGCTGGGGGCTGTGGCCAGCCTGCAAACAGCCATCAGCCCCTCACCCAGGATGGCCCCACCCTCATGGGGTGAGGGTTCTTGCTGGGGGGATTGGCCAGCCTGAAAACTACCCTCAGCCACTCACTCAGGCTGGCCAGGCACCCCAGCAGGACTCCCCTCCCTGAAGGGGATATGGTCAGCCTGCAAACAGCCATCAGCCCCTCACCCAGGTTGTCCAGGAACCCCAGCGGGACCCCCACCTGATCTGGGACACCCTTCAGCGCACAACAGCCAGCACCCACCCATGCACTAGGCCTCTATCCTATATAATAAAAGGATAATATGCAAATTGATCCTAACAGCAGAACAACTGGGAATGACTGGTCACTATGACACACACTGACCACCATGGGGCAGATGCTCAATGCAGGAGCTGTCCCCTGGTGGACAGTGCACTACCACAGGGGGAGCTCTGCTCAGCCACAAGCCAGGCTGAGGGCTGCCAGTACAGTGGTGGTGGTGGTGGAAGCCTCTCCTGCCTCCTCAGCAGTGCTAAGGATGTCCGACTGCAGCTTAGGCCTGCTCCCCGTTGGCCTGCTCCCCTGAAGGCTCCCAGGCTGCCAGAGGGATGTCTGACTACCAGCTTAGGCCTGATTGCCTGGGGAACGGGTCTAAGCCAGCAGGTGGACATTCCCTGAGGGTGCCCAGACTGTGAGAGGGCACAGGCTGGACTGAGGGATGGCCCCCCCACCCCGAGTGCAAAAATTTTTGTGCACCAGGCCTCTAGTCTACTATTAAAAGCCCAAGTGGCCATTAGGGCAAAACGACCAGAATAACCAGTCGCTGTGATGTGCACTGACCACCAGGGAAGATGCTCAGTGTAGAAACTGCCCCCTGGTTTTCAGTGCACTCCCACAGGGGGAGGGGCTGCTCAACCAGAAGCCAGGCTCATGGCTAGTGAGTGCAGTGGCAGTGGCAGGAGCCTCTCCCACCTCCATACCAGTGCTAATGAGCAGCAAGCTGAGTATTAAGGAGTGAACAGGCAGGCAGTAAAGAGCAGGGATCCCAGATTGTGAGGGGTCCTGGACTGCAAAAGGATGTAGGCCAGGCCAGGCTGAAGAAACCCCTCACTCCAGTGCAGAAAATTTCATGCACAGGGCCTCTTGTATATTATCAGCTAGATGAGTACATTCTCAAATTTAATTAAGGAAATTCAGCTTTATTTTGTTTTGTTTAAAACATGGTATTCAGAAAAGCTCTATAAAAGAGCTATTAACAATATTTTGTATTGCCATGTTCACCTCTTTGGTCTACAAATATTTTTTAAATATCCAGTTTGAATTTTTCTCCTTTAAACCAGTTATTTGCTCACAGTGTAGCAGAGTTCCTTCCCTTTCTATTTTTCTTCTCTTATTTTTTTAATATATTTTATTGGTTTTTTTACAGAGAGGAAGGGGGAGTGATAGAGAGTTAGAAACATCAATGAGAGAAACATTGGTCAGCTACCTCTTGCACACCTCCCACTGGGGATGTGCCCACAATCAAGGTACATGCCCTTGACCGGAATCGAACCTGGGACCCTTGAGTCCGCAGGCCGACACTCTATCCACTGAGCCAAACTGGGTAGGGCATATTTTTCTTCTCTTATTATCTTGCCCTTCCATTGTCCTCCAAATTCTTAGGTTTTGAAACTAATTTTCCACTCACACACATGTCCCCTGGGAAACTTCTGTTCCACCTTTCACACTGCTGACTAGTTCTCTTCATCTTTCCTCTTCCGTTTTTTGCAACTAGCCTCCCAGGGGTGGGCCAATCGGCTCGGGCTATTTCCCTTCACCCAGGAGGCTTATAAAACCATCTCTGCAAACTAACTATCGGTTCCATGATTAAAGTCAAGATATCAATTGAAGCTATAAATAAAATGTATCACTCAGTGGGTTTTTTTTCTTTGAGTTATTCAGAAGGACACCATCATCTCATCTCTTCTAAACATTTTTTTTATTACATTGCATTTTAATGTTCAATAAGACACCCCAAATGAAATACTAAAACTCCCTGTGGACATTTTGTTTTGTATTCGATTCCTTTTCTGCTTAGAATCAGAATATTAGTTTATAAAGTGGTTTTCTCAAATAAAATTAAGGAGTAAATCAGTGTGATTCAGGCATTCACAATTGTATATCAGCCTCCTATTGTGGAAGGATTAAATGTGATTTCAAACAATAGAAGGCAATCCCAGAAAAAAAATTATCTAGGTGTGTGTGTGTTGATTTTGATGTCACAATTGGGTGTTGGGAACATCACTCAGCAAAGTTCTGATAACATCTCTTATAAGAGTCATGATTATCCTAGGATGATCAACTTTAATCACTTGACTATCCAAATTTTGCTTTACCTTTCAGGCTCCTCCATATATTTTTCATGTCAGAACTCTTGTTTTAATAAAATAAATTTGCTTTATGATTATCAGTAGATTATAGTATGTTTGGTTTTGTGTTAATTGCATGCCTTGAATTCTCTGTCAATATTATCTCAGAATTACACTTGTCATGAAAGCATAGCTTTCAAAAGCACAAAGAATTAATGTGTATATAAGTAATTCTTTTCTACTGTGGTCTATGACTTCATCATCTTTATTCATAAAAAATGTATACATTATACCCACAATGTTATCAAACATCTGGACAGAAAACAAAATCTTTGTTAAATGTCTAGGTAGAGAGAAAATTGCTCTAATTTTCTAATGAATGTTTCTATTCTCATACTATCTACCACCTTATTTGTTGGCCTTTAAGAGAGGTCAAAGTTCTTCTCTCTAGCCTCTAGTCATTTCTCTCTTCTAAAATATGAATCAAAATTAATAATTATTGTATTTTATTGATGATAGCCAACACATATAGTGTTTACTGTGAGGTTCTGACAGTGTCCTAAGTGAAATACATATATGAGCATATGCGATCCTCACACCAACACTATTAAGTAAGTACTGTTATTGTTCCCATTCATAGATGAGATTATTTGAGCCACATCATAACACTGGTAAGTGGTAGAGAACCTGAATTGAATCCAATGAACTACACCCAAGGAAATCTTACTTGCTGCTCTAAACCCTGCGTAATATCCATTTCATCCCACCACGCTATCATTGCCAAAGAAGAGGGTGTGGTTCCAGGTGGAGAAGTGGTCATTTAGCCATGATTTTAGGAGTGTAATTTTTTTGAAAAAGATAAATATTATTGAGCACATGGGCGTAGACATTTATGTTTCTACTTACAGTGAGTACTTTGGGTCTATGTCAGAATTCCTGAATCCCTGACCATATAATATCATATTAATAGCACTCCAATACAATAATGACTTCTACAGTATTGACAAAAACTAAATATATTTTAAAATTCAGGCAACTATGCAGAAAGCATAACCTATCCCCATCTCCCAAAAAGAACAAAGTAAAAATATTTACATTAACAAGTCAAAATGAATTGGTACCTACATTTCACAGAAAGGTTCTAAACTTCATTCTGCTTATGTTTAATTCTTGTGGACACAGAGCCATGATTTTTTTAAATTAATAAATCTTTATTGTTCAGATTATTACAGATGTTCCTTTTTTTAAACCCCCATAGCTCCCCTCCACCTGGTTCCCCCCTCCACCCTGTGCCCTTACCCCCACCCCTGTCTTCATCCATAGATGTAAGATTTTTGTCCAGTCTCTTCCCATACCCCTCACACCCCCTTCCCCTGAGAATTGTCAGTTATGATCTGGATGGGGCTAAAACATTACAGAAAGAAGAATTATCGTTTATCTGGTAAATATTACATGAAATTTATTAAGCAACAATTAGCCATCAGGAACTATTTTAGACCATGAAATGCTGGACTAGAGTACAACCGGTTTAAAAAAAAAAAAAAAACTGCACCCCCAACCTCAGGAATCACAGACAAGCTAAATATGCAACTTGGGATTTTTACATTTTGAACTTGTATCAGGAATTTTATATCAATACAAATGCAACAAGCACTAACAACCGGACCCCTTCTTAGATCACTAATAATTTATATTAGTCTCTTACCCTCACCCAATAGCTTTGAGGCCCTGGAGACATATTTATAATAATAGTCTCTGCTCTTAGTTCAGCATCTGAAGAGAACGACCTCTCTGGCCAGTTGGATTTCACACAGCCCTTCTACGTGTATACTCACCTTCTCACTCCCTGCCTCCAATTGTCCTAGACCCAGTTCTGACTGTCTCTTCTCCATTCATGTAGGTCATCTTTCTGCCTATTCTCATCCAGCCCAGCTTGAGCCATGACTACTCCCAGTTGTGGGCATGGACTTGCCCAGCACCTGTGCTCCTCTGAACTTCATCTGACCCACTGTGGGCTGCCAGGCTCTGCCCCTGGGCGCACTTCCTGCTAGGCAGACACCTGGCTCACCATTTGCTTGGCTTCTCTTGCGCCCTGGCTGTTCTCTTCACACCCACCTCACCTTCTTCTCCCATGTCCCACCTCCCTGGGCTGTAAGAGCATACACATAAATCAGCATTTACTTGCTGACACTCATAAACATTTCACACAAAAATATTCCATTTTGTAAGCCAGGAAACAAAATGAAATCAAAGACATGTTTAAAGGGTAATACATTCTTAGTCTTGACTATTTAAAGTTGAGGGATTTAATAAGAGATACGTTTTCTTTTTTATCTTTATTTGAGATATTAAGACTAAGTTTTAGAAGAGCTCAATAAATGACATGCTATTTGGATCACCACAGTCTATGGAAAGGACACTGTGTAAAACCCAGTTAGTAAATCTCCAAACAGTCCATTAGCACACCAAGATGAGCAGCGAGTAGACCTCACAGCCTTTCCCAAGCAAATATGGTAATTAAAAACAAATCACTGTGTAGCCTGGATGTGGTGTTTTACATGTACCCCCACCTGCCAACCAGCAGCTAAATTCATTCCAGGACTGCCTGGCCACATAGCTGCTTCCTCATTGGTCAACTGAGGTTTCCTGTGTGAGTATCTTTTGTAAGAATCCAATCAGATTGGGCCTTTTGTTCTCAGAAGGAAGCAGATCTTCCAGAAGACTCAAGAGTAGATCTCTCTCTGGATCAATTCAGCCTCAGTCAGAGACTATTATTTGTGCTTTACTTCAAAGAGGCTGGAGATATTATTTCAACACTGGAATAGAATACCTGGTTTCTAACAAGAAAATAATACTATCTCCTATTTTTCCTACAGGTAATTGTAATTAAGAAAAGGAAAACCAGCCATTGGGTTTTGACAGCTTCATCAAAGGCCCTTGGGAAAAATTAAAGAAAAATGCATAATTTGTTATCTAAGATATAAATAAATTCTTAAAATCAGGTCGAGTGAAATTTATTCTTTTATTTTATGATTATTTTGCACATGTGTATCTACACATAGAAGCTTTGAATTAAAAGAAAAAAATCCACTATTTGAATGTTATAACTGAGGAAATTGAGACCCAAGGTCATATAAAGGGGAAAGCAAGGCAAAGTGTGACAGACTTTCCACAACACATTACTCTGAGTGAATTTATGTTTATGTTTGTACTCAAAAATGTATAGATTTCAGGTGCATAAACATAGATACCTAAATAACTCCTCACATGCATTTTTATGTATGACCCTCACCTTCTCTAATTAGGAGAGTCAAATCACAAAGAAATTTGTTAACAGAAGCACATTTATCTTATGTTACAAGAGAAATGAAACCCCAGCTATGTAGATGCAGGATTTTTCTTTTCTCTTTATAAGTTTTAAACATTTAATTATCCATTCAGTGAGCACTTATTTAACATTATCCATATACCAGGCATGTAGACAGTGAATTTTATGAAAGAAAAGTATTAGTAGACTTCAACTCCTGAGACAAAGGCAATTATCAGCAGCTTTTTTCTAGTGCTGTGTTAAGCAGGATGCTGAAGACCCTAACCAGTGTATCTCAGTTGGTTCAGCATCATCCCATGTACCAGGAGGTCACAGGTTCGATTCCAGTCAGTACACATGCCTGCGTTTCGGGCTCAGTCCCCAGTAGGGGGTGTACAGAAGGCAGCCGGTTGATGTTTCTCTTTCATCATCAATGTTTCTCTCTCTCTCTTCCTCTCCTTTCCTCTCTATAAAACCAATAAAAATATTTTTTAAAAAGGGTTCTGAAGAGCTATCTAAACACAGAATGAAAGAGAACTTGTGTGTTATTTTCACTGATCACAAGGAGCGTAAGAATGGTAAGTGTGTTCTGGATCTAATATTCTTTATAGATTCTATCTCCTATATTTCTGTTTAAATATTTTCCTGAAGTTTATAACAAAGGAATGGTTGATTGTGGATAGTTGCTTTTTGCTTTGTTCCAACATAAAATAAGAAATGAGAGAATACATGGAGTTAGAGGAGGGGCAGTAGAAATAAAAGGCAATTAAAAACTACTTGTCTGTTTAATAAGGAGATAGTTCCTGAATCAGGGTTTTCTGGTTGGAGCTACAGACCATGCTAAAAATCACTGCTCTGCTGCTTTAGCAACTGGGACAAAATATGAGGAACATTTCTGAAAGGTTCTTTATTATGAAACTTTGTTTTTCCTTTATGACTTATAATAGTGATTTATTGAGAAAATTCACTCTTTCCTCAATGATAACTGCAGTCTAATCTTTAAGCTTATAACATTTTCTGAGTAACTATCAAATCAATGAGTCTTCATCAAAGTGAAATCGCAAGTATACATTAAATATGTGTTTAAGTTGGAAAAGAAAGAAAATCAAAATGGTTCTATTATTTCCTTGTAGAAAGACTTATGTAATCAGCACAAGTCTTTTAATGGTGGTTTTTTTAATCATTTGGTTGGTATAAAACCATAAGTGACATGCCCTCAAAATCATGAGCAGAAGTCAGGAAGTCAATATTAAGTTCACTGTAAGAATATGATGAATTTGCACTATTGTCTGGTCTCATTATATTTTTTGTCACAAAAATGAGTTATCACAGAACTATAATGTCTTGTATGTTCTCCTTTGTAATACATTCTTATCCGCATGACAAGAATTACGACAAGAGGAGAAAATGGACAAAATTAATCCACCCTCATGACAGAAAATACTGCATCAAATTAACTTGTGACAGGCAAGTATTTTTGTGAAGGCATTTATTGATGGCATCTGTCTTATCAGTCTACCTACATCAGTTCTTTATGTGCTTCATCAAAGATCTATCATGGGTAGAACATCTTCCGAAAATAGTTTAGATGTAAAGAATAGAAACTGGGTCATGTTATACATGATCTTTGGGAGAAATCCCTAACTAAAACAATAACTTAGATTTTACAGGACTTCTCTTGAACAAACTCCATCCAATGCTATCCTTTTTTGAGAACTTTCTACTTCTGGATTTGGAAACAGAAGTTTAATTTCAATTATATTTTAGGGTAAAAATAGGGATAAAAACATTTAAAATAATTCATTCATTTATTCATTCTTTAAGGTACATATGCTTTCTGCCTTGGATCTAAGTAATAACCAATATAGAACATTCTTATGATAATAGATCTAGTGCATAGCTTTTAAGCAAACCAAATGAGCTGAATGAGAAAATGCAATGTAATCATTCAATGCAAGAGGGAAATAATGTTGAGGATCAATGACAATAGTTGAATATAATTCATACTTGCTTACATATGAATATTTCAGACAAAGGTGGGAGGAATGCATGATGGAGAGATTTTGTTTAAAAAAATATGCAGCAATGTGCGAAGAAGCAGAAAAGCCACCAGCACGAACAAAAAGTTATCTTCAAAATGTTACTTATTGGGAAGCATTTATCCCAGGAAATTCCCAAAGTCCAAGCTCTGGCTCACCACATTGAAATTTAGAAGCTCGTGTATGCTTACTGTACAAGAAAGTTCTCTAAGACTTATGTGTCAAACCAAAAAACTAGTTTTTTTGTCTGTATTTCTTAAAATGATCACTGTACTGAACAAATTCATTTTCAATGACTCATACATGAACATCATATATGTTTTAATTATTTTTAAAAGTACCCAGAAACCTAAATGGAAAAAGTGTTTCTCTTATCATGAAAAAAATTAATTACTATACTTTTGTGTGAGGAAGTAATATCTTTAAAGAATTATGACAACTTCCACATCATGGCCCTATTAACTCTCATTTGGATAGGAATCTAAGTTAGATAATAAATGAGAAAAGACACCCTTAGAACTAATCAGATCCCCAGTGATTATGCAACTGCAGATACAGCAGAACACAAATTCCTTAAGCGGTGTTCTCATTTACTGATGCCTAAAATATCTTTGCTGGTCTCTGTTAGCCAGAAAATATAACTTAGTATGGTATTGTACATTCATACCAGATTGTATACCATTTGATTTTCTTCCAAGGTGAACACAGGCAGCATTTAGCTCAACTGCCATTTCTGTAGGAAGGTATGAAATAGGTATGAAAAGTTTACATAAACAGCAAAAGCCAGATTTTAAAAGTTGTGGTTCAGGCTTGGTTTTAAATTATTCCAGTGTCACTAAAACACACAAATAAGATATCTACTCTTCCAGGTAGATGGGCATTTACCATTTTAATTGCCTGTTTCTTATGGGAAACACACACTAATTATCTGACCTAAATTTAGAATGAAAGCTTGGAGGCTGGATTCATTATTTGGAGGACTCTTGTCTGTGCTTAAATGAAAAACTGTAATGAATTAGTCAAACCAAATTGAATTTAAGTGCTTTGGAAATTGCTTAATATTTTTAACCAGTAGAATCATCTGTCTTCTAAAGAAACTGGCATATTCATTACAAACAATATTCAAGATTGACTTATTACAGAGGCATATGCTCTGTTAAAATAATTTAAGATTTCCTTTTGCATTTAAACAAAAGCACATCATGTAAATATGTGATTCACTTGTCCAACTCATTGTGTTGGTACTTTCTGATAAGTCTACCAATATTTCATCACCAACAATAATAAAGCAGGCCACAGTAGTGATTTCAAACACAGTGAATGTAATAAAGCCCATTACAGCAATTTTACAAAAAAAAAAAGTAATTGCAAGTTATAAAATTAGGTGGATTCCATTAAAAACACACATAGATACACACACACACACACACACACACACACACACACACTCATAAGCCTAACATGATGAAATACTATGTTTCTAAGGGGAAAACAAAATAATGTAATTAAATCCTTGAATTTTAAGTCTTTTAAAATCATGCAAATGTTGGTCTTCTTCAGCATTCTTACCTCTACACAATGAGTTCCTCAGCTAAGGAAAAAATGTAAGATGCCACCATTATTTGTGATACTTTTAGATTTTGATAAGCCTTTACATATCTTGAAACATTAGGGGCTATTCTGCCTTTGGCGATTACTTTTTAGTAAAGTATAAGTAAATCATTTTCACATCACTGTTGTCTCTAAAATTATTCAGTCTTGTATTTTTGGTCAAAGATAATGGGTCATAGTCTATTCATTTTGGGATAACACATGTCAGCTAATAACTCTCCTTTCCCCCATACCCACTGGCTGCCTTGCAGACATCTTTTTAAACTTGTCCTGAATCCAATTTCATGATTTGAGCTATAAGCTTGGTTACCTTCTTCTTCATATATCTCTGGACATAGCTTCCCCATGTATCTCCAATTATACTGGGACATTCTGGATGAAAAACCAAGACTTTTTTACTAGTTTCCATGTGAAATTCACTCAAGACTAGCTAGACTTACTAGGGTTTAGGTAGGGCATGATCTCTTATCATCTCCCAGTTCTATCTGGTCTCTCCTTTCCATCATCTCTAATCTCTCCCTCCTCCTCAGAAACGACAAGCAGAACTTCTCTCTTATCCAGCCCTACAGCTCTACCCAGACCTCATATCTCAGCTTCCATCCTGAGCAATAATCAAATCATGTTATCAAAATCTCTTACATTCTCTTCTCTTAAGAGGAATCCTGATGAGACTTAATCTCATTACCTTTCTATCACCCTCAACTCCATGACCACAAATTATTTTCCTTAAATGTTTATTAAATGAACACTTTAACATGTGCGAGCTTATACAAAGATGCTCAGTTTGAAGTAAAAAAAAAAAAAAAAAAAAAAAAAGGTCCTGATACCAATTCCCTCTTGCTTTCCAGTTCTCACCTTCTTTATCCAGAAATGAGAACAATAAAATGCAGTTACATTAGGTCAGAAATTAGCTATGAGAGAGAAAGTGTGAGAATCAGAGAGAAATAACAGTTCAAGTGAAGCAGTAATTCTATCCACTATTTGACCCATCCATGCTAGACCCCTTGATGTACACTGGTTAAACCCCTGGGGAGAAATGGGTAAATGATTCTACAGGTCTCTCAGCCTTTAACAAGTAAAACATTGTTCAGATGGCCCAGCAAGCTGGTGTAATGATATCTTTGACATTCTCAAGAAGACATGGAGAAATTAGTAGAGAATGACTGGGAAACACTGAATAGTAGAGAGTTGTTAGAACTGATAGAAGTTTTCTCTAGATGATGATGATAAGGGAGAGTCTAGTCTTCTTATTAAAATCTTTTTTAAATTTGTTGAAGTCTCTGTGGCAGGGAAATAATAAATGATTTAATTTCTGAATTTTATCTCATTAAATTATATAAAAAAACATCATATGCACTATACACATATTATTTGCATGACTAAAGAATTTGTTGTAGAATTTGTTTAACTATATGGGTCTTATTTCCATAAAATTTTATTTGTATACGAATGTCTAGGAGTACATCTAAAGAGTAATAGAGTTAGAAAAATGCATAAGTTCTTTTAGTCTCATCCTTTCATTTCTAGCCAAGGAAATTGAGATATAAAATAGTTGCATTTCACTACCCAAAGTGTGAATAATAATTTAAAATTCTTGACTGGTAGACTAGAACATTCATGATTCTCTTTCATCTCTTCCATCAGTGATTCTCAACACTATCTGCATATTAGAATCAACTGGGGAGCCATATTTTTTAAGTCATGCCCAAGTGCCACCCTAGAGATTCTAATTGAATTGGTCTAGGATGGGTTCTATCATCTACATTTGTTTGAAAGCTTACCAAGTGATTATAAACTATAACAGTGTTAAGATCCTCTGGCCCTTTGTAGTATGCAGTGCTAGACAATTTACCCTGAACTCCATAAAACTGGAGGCAGGAAGCAGGAAGCAGGAAGGAAAGAATACACATTGGGATGAAGTCTACCCTAGTGTCCCTTGGAGAGCTTACTCAAAGTCTGAGCTCTAATTTACTGTTTCTCAGATCATGTTCTCACTGAGCTCTATCTAAATATGTCACCAGTAACATAAAATTCATAAGACAATATTAAGCCAATAGAAGAGCATGTTCTAGATTTAAAGATTTACTGCTAGAATTATTTCTAAGTCTTTGACAGATATTAAAGATTATCTCTGCTAAAATCTGGAAAAAGATAATATCTGATTAAGTATACAGTTATACACACACACACACACACACACACACACACACACACTAGGGGCCCGGTGCACAAAAATTTGTGCACTCAGGGAGGTCCCTCAGCCCAGCCTTGGGGTACAATAGGCTTCCCTCCATTGCTGCTGGTGGCTCAAAGCGCCTGGGCTTCAGCTTGGGGCCCCCGCAGGGCCGTGGACAGGGAACCCATCCAGAGGCTCCACAGGTAGCAAGACACCCGCCTCGAAGCTGGCCCCATAGTCTGGTCCCAGCAGTTAGAAGAACTCCAGGGTCTCAGGGACCTTGTCCAGGTCGCACAAGTTCACGTTGCACCCTGATGGGCCACCCCGCCACCTACCCCACCCCCGTCATGTCACCGCTTGCGCCCTGGGGAGCGGACCTAAGCTATCAGTCGGACATCCCACAAGGGCTTCCAGACTGTGAGAGGGCACAGGACAGGCTGAGGGACCCCCAAGTGCATTAATTTTGCGCGTGAGCCTATAATTATCCAATAAGCTTCATGAATTTCAGGTGTATTACTACCTAAACAAAGTGAGAATCACTAACCTACTAGTAATTCCTTAATCTGTACCCCTTTTTGATTTCAGTTTTCAAATCTAGTAATCCTGTAGTCCTTTGGACTAATACCATCTTGATAGTAGTAGATAATAAAAAAATATATTTATTGAATTGAATTTATTTCCAATAATCTATTAGGTATTTTCAATTATTATTCATAATTTTCTCTGCTTCTTCATCTTCTCTCTAAAAATCTTAGCTTAACTAAGAGTTAAAAAATAAACTGGAGTGACTTGATAAAAAGAAAAGCAACTACCAACCTCTGAAGTTAAGAGTGAAAAATGGCTGTTTGATCAGCAAAAGGCAGAAATTAAGTATAGTTCATCAAGGGAAAAGATGATGGGAGAGCTAAGATATGAAGCAACAAGGCAACCATCTAACCATTAGCTCATTGTGAAGATCAAATGACATCCTGTGTCTCCTAGGGGTTTCTTATCTGATTAGATTTCATGTTAAACATTATCCTGATGATCTTCACAACCACCGAATTTGGCGATAAAGTTCCCAATCTACACCAGCTGCCACATTACAATTCTTGAAATACCACTTACAATTTCTTATTCAAAAATTTATATTAACCGTCTTTTGCTAGATGACCTTTGAAGTTGTGTAATCCTATCCTGATTAACCTTTCATTCCTTTATTCTCATTGGTGGGGAAAAAAAATAAGGCCAAAGTCACAAAGTAGTAAGTAGCAGTAAATACTTTGTCCAGGACTTGAACTGAAATCAGTCTAAACTATGTTCCTCTGACATTCCTAGAGAGCTTTATAGAAGGGTAATATTGTGGTTATGGTAGCATTTGCACTGGACTTGGAATACATTGGATTTGGGGAAAAGGGGAGAGAAAAAAAATTAGATAAAAAGGATATTCATTTTATCCACCTAACAACCCTGATATTTTAAAGATAGCATATTATGAAGATAGCATATTATGAAGATAGCATATTATGAAGATAGCATATTATCAGATATGACCCTGCCATCCTGGCTACAGCTGAATGATCTAAGGATAGGCTAATCCAAAGTTGGACCAAACAGAGCCCTTCCTAAGATCTGAATGGTGAAATATATGTCCTCATAAGTGCTTGCCATGTAGGATTCTTTTCATTATATATAAACTTGAAATATAGTAGTCTCTATATCACAAACTACCCACTTCTCCTAACACTAATAAACAAACACACAAAAATGAGTGTATGTAGATTAATTTTTAATGCAATAATAAATTATCTCACTTTTTAAAAATTTAATGACTACAATTGAACTTGCTCAGAAAGCAAGTGTCAACAGTATCCTGAATATATGTATATAAGCTATGCAGTTTCCATGTGGTAAGCAATAGTCAGATGTGGCTATTTAAATTTAAATAACAATTTCGTTTCACAGGCACACTAACCACTTTTCAAACGTTTAATTGTGACATGTGGCTAGTGGCTACTGTGTCATACAGCGCAGTACATATTATTTTCATCATCAAAATGCTCTTTTGAACAGTACTGGTTTATATATCAATTCTTTAGTATGATCTAGCAACTATAAGGCTCAATAAAGTGCTTTTAAATCTTGTGCAATACATGAGCAGCCTCCTCCAGGTTATGGGGGCTATGGGGAAAACAGATATTTAAAGAGAAATTGGCTATAGGGAGAAAACTATAAAAAGAACAGTAAGATTGACACTAAAAGAAGCTAAACAAGATTTAGACAAGCTTAATGCTAGCTTGATAATATTTCAGTAGTGTTTTCAAATTTCCTATAGATCTTTCCTCAGCTAGTCTTTCCAGACTAGCTGAGAAATCTCCTTCGGAAAGGAATAAAAGCCTCTGGATAGAGTGTCATAAGAGGCTTGAACTGAAAATCAGATCCAACGATGAACAATCATTTCCTCTCCCCAGTGTTTAAACAAAACAAAGCCCAATACAACACCACAAAGCAGCAAGCATCCAGGTGTGCGGTGGTAGGGGGGTGGGGCTGTGGAACCACACCAGCCAGGCTTCAAGTACACCTTTAAGGCACCACCGCATACCAACCCGACATTTTCTCTCTGCCCTTAAAACAGTTGTTTTCCTACAGATTCCTACAGAAATTTCCTACAGAAATTTCCTCAGATTCTGTGAGATCTGGAACATATATCAGAGACAGAAACTGCGAACAGTGGAACAACCAGTATTTGCTTCCCCTCTTCATTACCCCCTCCCTGTCTTATCACTCATGCTTCTCTACCTGGTGTAACTGGGATCTGAACATTACAATGAGCCAAAGTTTCCCTTTAGAGCATAAGGGTTTTGACTGTCAAACTATAGCTGGAAGGGTTGGGAGGGTTGGGGGGGAGTTAATCGATCAACTGAAGGACTTATATGCATGCATATAAGCATAATCAATGGACACAAGACACTGAGGGGTAGGGGAGGATGGGGGAAGGTCAAGGAGAAAAAATGGAAACTTATTTAACCCTCTTAGTAATACTTAAAGTAATAAAACAAAATTTAAAATAAAAATAAAATAAAATAAAACCACTTCTCAGAGAACTAATAACTACATACATATTGACAACCACTGCTCTCCCCAGAAGCTATGCCTTTAGTTTTGCTTATCCTCAACTTTTCAATATGACAGTCCAACCAAGGGCTTGCAACATCATCATGTATTTGATTAAAGATGCAGCCTCTTTATCACACATTTCCAGTAAGATAAAATATTCAATAGCATGATTTCTAGACACTAAATTTTCCACAGTATGACTTATAGCTGGCTCATCAGCCAGAAAAGCTGAATAATAATCAAAGTTAACTTCCATATTTCTAAAAGGAAGGCACTGGTGTTTCCAATCTTAATTCCTCAGCTGACATTGCTTAAGGAGGTGCTAATATCCCACTTTTTACAGTGCCATCCATATTGCAAATAAATGCACAGTACAATGAAAATATTTATGATGGGACCATCCAGAAAGATATAGTTAGGAAAAAATATGGTAAAGTATAAGTAACCTTGACAAATTAGGCTTCGTTGAAATACTTCCCAGGCCATGCCCAGAAACATAAATAATCCACAGAGTCCAGCACCAAATACAAATGAATAGCATTGGTGATTAATTCATTCTCCCTTTTCTTTTTCTTTTTCTTTTTTTGTCCAGAGCATTATTCTTCCATAACGAAACTCATTGTGAACCAGTTTGTGTGCTCCTCTGTGCCATTACCTGCAAGTCATTAAATGTCTACTATATGCACCTAACCTGCCTAAAGATGGGGTGTTTGTTTGCAAGCAGTCCATGGGACTGTGGCAACACTTAGTCATCTTCAGATCATATATGACAAACTGATGTTTGGAAAGTTAAGGCCACCAGACTGACAAACCCATTAGTAAACATGACAAATGTTCTTAACTCAGGGTGGAAATTATTCAATTGGTGAAAATTTAAATTCCGTTTAAAAGTTAATAAACACAGTTTATTTTTTTAAGTAAGTGAGAAAATAAGTGGGTAGAACATAAGTCAATGAACTTGGATCTTGCTCTTAAAGCCCTCTTATTAAAAAAAACAGAAAACTCAACTTAAAATAATAGTTTGACCTAGTTACAGTGGATTTCTTTTGTTTAAAATAATAGGTAACACTCCAATATCTTTATTTGTAACTGTTAGTATAACTGATTGTTTTTAGTTTCACTATGCTAACTATATATATATATATATATATATATATATATATATATATATATATATATATATACACACACACACGTACACACACAAAGTAACTTTAAATATCTTCATTGAAGTGGGGGGAAAAGCATAAAGGGGCAAAAAGGGATATAGTGAAAGAAAGGTAATATGTAAAATTAGAAAAAGAGAAAATGGCAGAAAGACAGAATAGAAAAATAATGTGATATAATACATGAACACATCCACACAACAATCTGTGAGGAAAATACAAGAGAGATAATTACCCTTTTCAGATACTCTATGAGATATTTGAATGAAATAAAAAATGCACCTGAGTTTGAAACCCAACTTTGCTAATATTAGCAGTGCCTTGTTCAGTTATGGAACCTCACTGAGAATCATTCATCTCAATTGTTAAACAGATCTAATCTAATAAAAGAGTAATATGCAAATTGACCCTCACTCTATTACATCTCCAGCCATGCCCACAAGCCACGCCCACCAACCAATCAGGAGCAAATATGCAAATTAACTCAACTAAGATGGCAGCAGCCACAGAGCTGGAGTTGTCCTAGGCAATGGAGGAAGCCAGGGCCCTTCGGGCCCTGAGCTTTACTCAAGGCTACACAGTTTCAATTATAGAAGATAAACAAACCCCAGATACCTGTGAGGCTGGGACCTTGGGTTTCCAGAGGCAACCCAGGCTTTGAGCGGGAGACCAAGGCAACAAAGTTTCAATTATAGAGGTTAAATAAAACTCAGATACCTGCTTTCAGCCAGGCACCCCAGTAGGGACCGAAACCCTGAAGGGGCTGTGTGCAGCCTGAAACGGCCATCAGCCCCTCACCCAGGCTGGCCAGACACACCAGGAGGTGGACAACCCCTGAGGGGTCCCAGACTGCGAGAGGGCACAGGCCAGGCTGAGGAACCCCCTCCCCCCCGCGAGTGGACAATTTTTGTGCACCAAGCCTCTAGTATTATAATAATCTCAAAGTATGTTTTGAGGATTAAAAGAGGCAACCTATGTAGCATCTTGGGCTTATGATAGGAACTCCATAAGTTTTAGTTTCTATCCTAACTTAACAACTGGAGAAACTTGATTTACCTTCTTATGGTGTCCTGTGAAAATTTCTCGGCAATCCATTCCTACGAGTGGAATCACTAGGTTAATGTGTATGATTTTAAATACTTCATCTGGTTAAATCCTGCCAGTGTACTCTTTATGCTGGTTTGTACTAGACTCTTCACTACAAACAGTATACAAGTATTTCTAGTCCCCACATCCTGTTGAATTTTATTTGACTTATCTTATTTACCTACACAACTCTAATGAAATGCAGAGTATTCCTCTCTCCAACATGCAAATTAGGAAAGTAGGACACAGAGAACTAAGTGACCTTCCCAATTTTATAGCTGGAAGTGGTAGGGACAGAGTCAAACCCAGATAGTCTGTTTCCAAAGCTCTCTTTTCATTCTTATCTTTGCTATAAAACCTTTGCCCACGTTAGCCTTGGATGGAAAATGTAGCCTGATTCACAGTGTTCTGACCTACAACCTCTATTCTAACTCTGTGCTTTCCTAACAGAAAAAAAAAAAAAGGTGCACTAGATATGCAGGGGATGTTTGCCCAGGAAATCCTAAAAAAAACAAAAAAAAACACTTCATTATTCTTTTCTAGGCAAAAAAAAAAATTAAACAGAGGATAAATATTCAATTCAACTCAACAACTCACTTTATGAGCACACATTTGCCCAATTGCTTTCTAGATGCAAGACTGTACAGAAATTCAGTTGAACATCAATTTTTGTCTTGAAGAAATGAAACATATAATCCTAGAAATTAGGAAAGTATGAAAGCAAATATTTAGTCATTCTCTTTTATTCCAAATGTGCTTCAGGACCTTCTCCATTGTTTCTGCAGATGGAACCTTGTTCTCAAAGCTATTAAACCAAAGACAGTTGACACTGTGGAAAGTCTCAAGCAGGATCATGGGAGAGGGGAAGTAAGGAGGGCAGCCTCCCTCGTGATCTCCTCTCTTCCCCCTACACAGGCAGTAAGAGGTGTGTTGTTTGTGGACATATTTAAAAATAATAATAAAAATTTTAAAAGTCAATATTATTTTTATTATCATCATGCACTAGCCATGCTAAAAATTTTCAGTAATAAAATAAAATAAAATATTCAACCTCACTCATTGGAATGAACCTACCTTACTCTAAGAAACTACTATATTTCAAAGGTATAAATTTGACCTTGGAGAGCCTTATCTTAGGTCCTTGTTCATCACTTTGATGAGTAACTTAATCATTAGTAATGCAAATATTTACCCATTATTCTTGAGCAATCCCTCAAATAAGGAAGAAATGTTGAAGCAGTCCATTTCATAATGTAAAGCTAACTTCATTGGGAGAAGTGTGCAATTCTACAGAGCTATTTCTGTGAACTGTTTGTTGTTGTTGTTTTGTTACCACTCTTTAAGAAGAGATATAAGCAGAGAAGAGAAAAAGAAGTTTCCCCAGTAGAGGGTTGATAAGCTACTGGCAGGTCTAGGTAAATTGATGGCAAAGGCCATAGATAACAAATCCTAAAATGTCAGATATCTGGTTTTAAAGTTTCCTACTTTATACTTGGGGAAAGTTTTATCAGAACACTGCCCATGAGAGAATGAGAGAGTTGAATAAATATGTTCAGAGTCATGGAATACAAATTTTGTGGTGGCCAAAAGTTACTAGCAGAGAAATCCAGAGAAATTTGGAGTGAAATGTGTCCAGGAACAAAAGGATGGGTGTGGAAAATATGTAATCCTGAGAATACACAACTATATATATGCCTAGAGGGACTGGGGCAGAAAATAGAAATGATAAGGGATTCCACTGAACATGGAGTATTTATTTCTTTCTAAACTTAAGCCAATACATGTTACTAGCCAGTTGTTTTCTTTACAAAAGTGTCTAGATCACTGGGCCAATGTTGCTCAGTGGTTGAGCATCATCCCTTGAACCAAGAGATCACAGTACAATTCCTGTTCAGGGCACATGCTCAAGTTGAAGGTTTAATCCCTAGTGGAGGGTAGGGAGGGCTTATGCAGAAGACAGCCTATCAATGATTCTTTCTCATCATTGATCTTTCTATCTCTTTATTCCTTCTGCTTGAAATCCTAAAATTGAGTTTAAATGAGAAAGAACTTATTTCTTAAAAGCTACAAAATAATGGAAAAAATTATTATCTTTCTTATTGCAACTGCTGATTCTCATGCCTTGGAATTTTTCTGAATTTCCTGACACACAAGAGGTGCTATTAAATTCACATGATGGGGATATGGATTTCTATTTATATAATAAAGTAAAAAATGTTCCATTAAAGGCAGATGTTTAATATATTCATATTATAACTATGAAACAATGTAGATCATGCTAAGTGCTATGAGAAAATTATAAGTGATCACCAAAGATTTCATGGAACAAGGAGACTTGAGTTGGTCCTTAGTAATAGATAAATTATCAACAGGGAGAGATGATGGGGAAGAGCAAAAAAGGAAGGAAAGGAAAATCTAGATGACAAAAACTGCATTAGTAGATGCAGTTAGGGGTAAAAAAAAAAGTCAACTGTATTTGAAGAATTGTAATTGTACAGAAAGAGGGGAAAATAAGGCTAGAAAATCACACCATAGAAAGCCTTTGAGGACCAGTTGAGTAATTTTGCAAATGCTCAGTGAGCATGTTGTAGAACCCTTAAGAATTTTAAAGGTCAATTACTATAAATTTATCCACTTTTTATGCACCTAGATTTTTCAAAAACATTATCAATAATGGAAAGTCCATAGAATAATTCTCTAAAGTATGCCATAGTACTGGCATTTTCTGTCAAACTTTAATCAACAAAAAAAGGTTGTGATTAAGTAAAATAATCTTACCTGCTGGAATGAGTAATGATTGCAGTTCCAGCAAATACACAAGATAATGTGAAAATTCTTTTACTAAGCAAAGGAGAAAAGCCTACACTTAAATCTAAGGGGGAAAAAGCATTGCCCTATGGCTACTGGGCATATTTGTCACAAACACTAAACATTTATGGACCCCAAATGCCTAGCATTGTTTTTCCAAGTCCCCAACGTCCAATGTTTTTCCTGCAGAGCAACATATGTAAGCTGCTTAAATCAGCTTCTGACATCACTTCAACTTCTAACTGGAGGCTATGTGAGGCTTAGCAGATGGCAAAACCCATCCAGTTCTCTAAGTGTGTGTTCAGCATAAGGTGCTCGTATGCTCTCTTGGACCCAAATGGGTTGAAATCTTCCCTTGGAGAAAAATACATGGTGTTCAGTTTTATGGTGATGAGGCCAAACTCCAGCTACTTGAACTATCAGTATGTCTTGCTTTTTGTTTTTTCTTTGACAAAGAGTAAGAGAATAATCACAGTGGCGTACCTGCCTCTTACGCAATTTAGGAAAATTAAAAGTTGATCAATTACCTTGTAATTTATGACTAAACTAGGGGCCCAGTGCACAAAAATTTGTGCACCTGGAGGGTGGGGGTCCCTCAGCCTGGCCTGTGCCCTCTTGCAGTCGGGGGAGATGTCCACCTGCTGGCATGCCTGGCCAGCCTGGGTGAGGGGCTGAGGGCCATTTTCAGGCTGCCCACAGCCCCTTCAGGGTTCGTGCACTGGGGGGTGGGAGGGCTGGTGAGTGCAGGCCTGGACGTTTCCCACCTGAGCACCCATGATCTCACACGCCTGGTGGGCCCCCACCACTGAGGGGACACACCTGGCGCAGAGCTGGGTGGCGAGCCAGGGGCGGATACTGGTGCAGGATACCTCGGTGGGGCCCTGCTGCTGAGCAAACACACCCAGGGTGGAGTCGGGCAGCGGACTGGCTTCGGATGCTCTACACTATGCAGCAGACACTCCTGCATGCCCTTTGGAGGCCCCTGGGGGGTGGATGAAGGTAGCAGACTCTGAATGGGTGCTCCCGCACACCCCTAAGGAGGCCCCCAAGGCAGAGCCAGGCAGCTGACCCAGGACAGGCACTCCTGGATGCCCCAAGGAGGCCCCTGGGGAGCAAAGCCAGGCAGCAGACCCAGGATGGCTGCTCCTGCATGCTCCGCAGAGGCCCCCCGCGCTTCCGCATGCCCCAGGGAGGCCCCCAGGGGGTGGAGCCAGGCAACAGACCCAGGATGGCTGCTCCTGCAAGCCCCGTGGAGGACCCGCCCTCCCGCACACCTGGTGGAGGCCCCCGGGGGGCGGAGCCAGGCAGTGGACCTGGGACGGGCGCTCCTGGATGCCCTGAGGAGGCACCAGGCTGGAACCCCCCCCTCACTGAGCTGACACACCTGGCACAGCTATGCTGGCCACGGAGGCTCCCAGTGCAGAGCCGCCCTGCCAGCCTCCATCTTGGCTGGGTTAATTTGCATACAGCCACTCTGATTGGCTGATGGGCCTGGCCGTGAGCAGAGGTTCAGCCAGCCTAGGCAGGCAGTTGCAACAGAAGCCTCTAGTTTGCTCTAGCTCTGTAGCTGCTGGCCTCCATCTTGGCTAGGTTCATTTGCATACAGATGCTTGATTGGCTGGTGGGTGTGGCTGTGAGCAGAGGCTCAGCCAGTCTAGGCAGGCAGCTTCAACAGAAGCCTTTGGTTTGCTCTAGCTCCATGGCTGCTGGCCTCTATCTTGGCTGGGCTAATTTGCATACAGTTGCTCTGGTTGGCTGGGAGGCATGGCTTGGCTGGTGGCTGTGGCTTAGGTGTCTTGGGTAATGGTCAATTTGCATATTACTCTTTTATTATATTAGATGTGTCTAGATTATTCAAAACCCTCTTGTTATTCTACACATTTTAAATTTTCTCATCTAAAACTCAGTTCTTTATTTTTTTATTTCTCCTGTAAATTCAGTCTCATGGGAAAAAAATTAACTGTGAAGTCACAGCTTCAACAATAATAAGATGGAGCTGATACCTATATCCAAGATAGAAAAGGAAAAAGAGGAACAAGACTAAGTGTGAAAGAGCCAAGCACCCCAGTTTACTGTAGAACAATGTTAGATGCCCCAGTCTGAAGTTCAAGGGTCTCTCCACAGTCTAGCCCGACTTGTCTTTCCAGATGCATTTCTGTCTTTATATTATGATCATTCGAACTGGACTGTTCCCTATTTTCTCACAGTAAGCTACTGTGATTGTTCTCCTATTTTCTCTGTTGACTCACCTTATGCCTTTTGACAGGTCCATCTCCTTTTCAAAAAGGACTTTTCTCCCCATCCCAACCCATTTTTGAAATTCTAGCAAGGCTAGAATATAGAGTTCATGATGGATCTGAGGTAGAGAATGAAGGGAGTGGCAAGGAGAAAAAAATGGTGATTGAAGCCATAAGGCAAGAAAAACGTGAATGTTATACAAGGGAATTTAAACATATCCCCTAGGCCACTGTTTTATAAGTATCAATAGACCATCTGCATCTGAACCATCTGGGGGCCTTTTGTAAAAGGCATATTCTTCG
The DNA here is from genome assembly GCA_004026665.1 of Murina feae. Taxonomy (NCBI): domain Eukaryota; kingdom Metazoa; phylum Chordata; class Mammalia; order Chiroptera; family Vespertilionidae; genus Murina; species Murina feae. Next base: position 33,414 of record PVJC01010062.1, read on the forward strand.
GTCCATACATCCTAAATTAGCATCTCTGGGTATGAGACCCAGAACTGGTCTTTCAATAGCCAATTTGGTTTAGGTTTTGAGTTAGGCTTAGGTAATACTTTTATGTATGAAATGTTGCATGCTATCAGTATCTAGTAACTGCCATCTGTGTATAGGAGGAAGCATCTGGGCAGCAGAATGAGACTGGGGAGCATGGGGAAGAGATTAGAGACAGAGAGACCATTTAGGTATTGCAGCCATCACTCCCAACCTCTCTCTTCTTAAATCGTCCACCTTCCTGGTTTCACAGCATAATTTTCTCTTGGTTGTCCTGCCATATCCGCATGTGCCCCTCTGAATCTTTCCTGCTTCTCCTCTTTTTCTAGCACCTCTTTCATTGTTAATGTTCCTTCAGATTCTGTCAACCATCCATTTCTCAAGTAGAGTCTCCTTAATATCTTATCCACTCTCTCAGCTTCAAATACCACATATACACTGTTGGCCCATAAATTTACATATCAGAATAGCAGATCTCTATTTCTAATGACCTAATAAGATGATATACCTAATATTTCATGGATGTGTCCAGAATTCATGCTCTTCCCTATCTTTATACCACTTCTCTTTATTTAGTACCTATCTCACATATACAGGGATAGAAAAAGCCACCTGCTACTCCAAGCCAGAAATGTGAGTGTCTCACTTCCGATTTTCCCTACTCCTAATGTTACCTCAACCCTGATATAGTTTGCTTTTGGCTGTATCTTTAACAATTCTCTCTTCAATCCTTGCCATCCTCTATATCTCCATCCTTATATCTTTGGTTCAGACTCCAAATCCTAAGAAGATCTCTATCCCTTCCCCAACCACACATAGGCCAAATATCACATGCATATAGAGAAACATGTGGGGAATTCCCTAACAAAAAGTAACTGACTGTGAAATGTCCCTATTAAAACCTTAGGTTTAATACAAAGGATTGTTAAAAATTACTATGAACAACTATACTCCAACAAACTAGACAACCTCAAGGAAATGGACATATTCCTAGAAAAATACAACATTCCAAAACTCAATCAAGAAGAATCTAAAAATCTTAATAGGCCAATAACTATGGAAGAAATTGAAGCAGTAATCAAAAAGCTTCCAGCAAATAAAAGCCCAGGGCCAGACGGCATCACAGGAGAGTTTTACCAAACATTCAAGGAAGAACTAAAACCTGTCCTCCTGAGACTACTCCTAAAAATTCAAGAGGAAGGAACACTTCCAAGCTCATTCTATGAAGCCAGCATTACCCTAATACCAAAACCAGATAGAGACAACACAATGAAAGAGAATTATAGGCCAATATCCCTCATGAACACAGATGCCAAAATCCTCAACAAAATCCTAGCAAATTGGATCCAGCAGTACATCAGAAAGATCATACACCATGACCATACACCAATCCCTAGGATTTATCCCAGGGATGCAAGGATGGTACAATATCTGCAAATCAATAAACATGATACATCACATAAACAAATTGAGAGATAAAAACCACATAGTCATATCAATTGATGCAGAAAAAGCATTTGACAAATCCAACACCTATTTGTGATAAAAACTCTCAGCAAAGTGGAAATAGAAGGATCATACCTCAACATAATAAAAGCCATATATGACAACTCCACAACCAACATCATACTCAATGGGCAAAATCTAAAACCATTTCCCTTTAGAACAGGAACAAGACAGGGATGCCCACTCTCATCACTCCTGTTCGACATAGTACTGGAAGTATTAGCCATCGTGATTAGACAAGAAGAAGAACTAAAAGGCATCCAAATTGGAAAAGAAGAAGTAAAACTGTCCTTATCTGCAGATAACATGATATTGTACATAAAAAACCCTAAAGACTCCGTTAAAAAACTATTAGACTTAATAAATGAATATAGCAATGTAGCAGGATACAAAATTAATGCTAAGAAATCTATGGCATTTCTATACACCAATAGTGAACTTATAGAAAGAGAAACTAAAGAAGCAATCCCATTTACTATCACACCACAAAAATTAAGATATCTAGGAATAAACTTAACTAAAGGGGTAAAAGACCTCTACTCAGAAAACTACAGAATGTTGAAAAAAGGGACAGAGGAAGAAATAAACAGATGGAAGAACATACCATGTTCATGGATTGGTAGAATCAACATCATTAAAATGTCCATACTACCCAAAGCAATCTATAAATTCAATGCACTTTCCATTAAAACACCAATGGCATATTTCACAGACCTAGAACGAACTCTTCAAAAATTTATCTGGAATAAAAAATACTCTGAATAGCTGCAGCGATTCTGAGAAAGAACAAAGTAGGTGGGCTCTCCATACCAAGCTATATTACAAAGCCACAGTGCTCAAAACTTCCTGGTACTGGCACAAGAACAGACATATAGATCAATGGAATAGAATAGAGAACCCAGAAATCGACCCAAACCAACATGCTCAATAAATATTTGACAAAGGAGGCATGAACATACAATGGAGTCAAGACAGTCTCTTCAATAAATGGTGTTGGGAAAATTGGACAGATATATGCAAAAAATGAAACTAGACCATCAACTTACACCATACACAAAAATAAACTCAAAATTGATAAAGGACTTAAATATAAGATGGGAAACCATAAAATACTAGAGTAATTTAAAGGCAACAAAATCTCAGACATATGCCAAAGCAATTTTTTCACTGATACAGCTCCTAAGGCATTGGAAACTAAAGAGAAGATAAACAAATGGGACTACATCAAAATAAAAAGCTTCTGCACAGCAAAAGAAACCATCAACAAAACAACAAGAAAGCCCACTACATGGGAGAACATATTTGCCAATGTTATCTCCGATAAGGGTTTAATCTCCAACATTTACAGGGAACTCATACAACTTAACAAAAGAAAGATAAACAATCCAATCAAAAAATGGGCAAAGGACCTAAATAGACACTTTTAAAAACAGGACAATCAGAAAGCCAAGAGAAATATGAAAACATGCTCAAAGTCACTAATCATCTGAGAGATGCAAATCAAAACAACAATGAGGTATCATATCACACCTGTCAGAATGGCTATCATCAACAAATCAACAAATGACAAGTGCTGGAGAGGATGCGGAGAAAAAGGAACTCTCCTGTACTGCTGGTGGGAATGCAGACTGGTGCAGTCACTATGGAGGACAGTATGGAGTTTCCTCAAAAAACTAGGAATGGAACTCCCATTTGACCCTGTGATCCCACTTCTGGGAATATATCCCAAGAAACCAAAAACACCAGTCAGAAAGGATATATGCACCCCTATGTTCACAGCAGCACAATTTACCATAGCTAAGATTTGGAAACAGCCTAATGAAGCAGATGAATGGATTAGAAAACTGTGGTACATCTACACAATGGAATAATATGCTGCTATAAAAAAGAAGGAATCTTACCATTTGCAGCAGCATGGATGGAACTGGAGAGCATTATGCTAAGTGAACTAAGCCAGTCAATGAAAAAAAAATACCACATGATCTCACTTATTTATGGATAATAAAGACCATTATAAATTGAAGAACATAAACAGATACAGAGGCAGAACAGCATTGGACAGATTGTCAAACTACAGCTGGAAGGCTCGGGAGGGTTGGGAGAGGAGTTAAGAGATCAACCGAAAGACTTGTATTTATGCATATAAGCATAATCAATGGACACAAGACACTGGGAGGTAGGGGAGGAGGGAGGAAGGTCAAGGGGTAAAAATGGAGACTTATTTAACACTCTTTGTAATACTTTAAGCAATAAAACAAATTTAAAAATATTTTTTCTCTAGGTATAGAAAAACACCTTATATTTAAGGTTTTAATATGTATAATTCATTTACCAGAATGTAAATACCTTTCTATTACAGAATTCAAATTGCACTGTGCTAGAATTAGTGCACTAGCAGAGTGTCCTCAATTATCACTAGCATCACATGATTTGACCTCATAACAACCACAATGATGACAGGGAAACACTAAAGGCAATTGGAAATAACTCTGTAAGGCCAGTTTCTTCCTCTGCCTTGATATATCAAAATAGTGATTTGCAAAGAGAGAGAAAAGAAATGCATGTTAATACATGCACATATATACATACTATACAATATATATAAATTATACATAAATTAATAGTTACATATATGTGTGTATGTACATGTAAACATATTTACATTCATTCTATATAATAAAAGGCTATTAGGCAAATATAGACCAAAATGTGGAACAACCAGAACAACTAAACAACAAAACAACTGGTTGCCATGATGTGTACTGACCACCAGGGGGCATGTGTGGAACATGGCAGGCATTGGCTGCAGTGGGATGGTGGAGCAGATGAGTGGGGGCGCCAGACCAAGGTGGAGCGCCAGTCACAGTCAATGGGGCGAGGCTCTGGTGGTTACTAAAAATTCTTTGCTCCCCACGCCATAGTCCCACCTGGAGCTTGCACTGCTGCTGGCACTGGCCCCACCCACACCTATTGCTGGCACCGAAGCTGCCACTCGCACCCACTGCCAGCGCCGGCCCTGCTCGCACTTGCAGCTAGTGCTGGAACCACCACTCGCACCCACTACCAGTCCCAATTACTCGTCACCATCAGCAGGTGAAAGCAGCAGCTGCTGGCCCTGATCACCTCCCTCTGCTCCTGAGAGCCAATCCGGGCAGCAGCCACCACTTGCACCCACTGACGGTGCTGGCCCCGCTCACACTCACTGCTGGCACTGGCCCCAATTGCCCTGTGTCATCAGTGGGTACTAATGGGGCCAGCACTGTCAGCATATGGGAACAGCAGCAATGAGAGTGGGCCGCTGCTGGAAGACAGGGAACCGGGGCTGCAGTGGGAGGGGCTGGGCAGGGGCATGGAGGATGGGCTGAGATCTGCCCCTGTGCCTACTGTAGCCTCATGGCCAACAGATCCTTTCAAGGTGCATGGATTCATGAACTGGGCCCCTAGTGTGTGTGTGTGTGTGTGTGTGTGTGTGTGTGTGTGTGTGTGTATAGGTATATATGTATGTATGTACATATGTATATATGTGTATATATACTAGGGGCCCGGTGCACAAAAATTTGTGCACTCGGGAGTGGGGGTCCCTCAGCCCGGCCTGTGCCCTCTTGCAGTCTGGGACACCTCGGCGGGGGGGGCGGGGATGTCAACCTGCTGGCATGCCTGGCCAGCCTGGGTGAGAGGCTGAGGGCCATTTTCAGGCTGCCCACAGCCCCTGCAGGGTTCATGCACTAGGGGGTGGGAGGGCTGGTGAGTGCAGGCCTGGATGTTTCCTACTGGAAGGCCCACAATCGCACACACCTGGTAGGCCCCCACCGCTGAGGGGACATACCTGGCACAGAGCTGGGTGGTGAGCCAGGGGCAGACGCTGGTGCAGGATCCCTCGGTGGGGCCTTGCTGCTGAGCAAACACACCCGGGGTGGAGCTGGGCAGTGGACTCGCTTTGGATTCTCCGCACTGTGCAGCAGATGCTCCTGCACGCCCTGTGGAGGCCCCTGGGGGGCAGATGAAGGTAGCGGACCCTGGACAGGTGCTCCTGCACGCCCCCGGGGAGGCCCCCAGGGGGTGGAGTCAGACAGTGGACCTAGGACAGGCGCTCCTGGACTCCCCACAGAGGCTCCCAGGGGGTGGAGCCAGGCAGCGGACCCAGGACAGCTGCTCCTGGACGTCCCGAGGAGGACCCGCTCTCCCGCACGCCTGGTGGAGGCCTCCAGGGGGTGGAGCCAGGCAGTGGACCCGGGATGAGCGCTCTTGGATGCCCCAAGGAGGCCCCAGGCCGCCCCCCCCCCCACTGAACTGACACACCTGGCACAGCTATGCCGGCCAAGGAGGCTCCCGGTGCAGAGCCGCCCTGCCAGCCTCCATCTTGGCTGGGTTAATTTGCATACAGCTGCTCTGATTGGCTGGTGGGCATGGCAGTGAGCAGAGGCTCAGCCAGCCTAGGCAGGCAGTTGCAACAGAAGCCTTTGGTTTGCTCTAGCTCCGTAGCTGCTGGCCTCCATCTTGGCTGGGTTAATTTGCATACAGCTGCTTTGATTGGCTGGTGGGCGTGGCTTAGTTGTCTCGGGTAATGGTCAATTTGCATATTGCTCTTTTATTACATTAGATAGTCTCTTCCATGTGCCCAATAATTAAAACTGAAGTGAGTAATGATGGTGAATTTTAATGTGATTTAGGTTTCTGAGACCTCAACTGAAGATGCCCCAGTGTGGCTGGATTAAATGAAGACTCTTGGAAAAATGGGAGTTTCCCTCACTGGCATTTCTAGTGACTGCTAGAGAGCACCATGCAAGGGGGACACACACCCATACAACTGAGGCTCTCAAGACAGAGGAATCCTGAAGATGGCCTCTTTAACTGTGCATGAGAAGTAAATGACATTCTAATGCCATCTTGCCCATGTGAAATGTCAGGCTCTGTGTGCCATTGAATGATGACCATGACCATGATTATGGCCATACTCACTAACAGTCCTAATAACACATGCTTTTCTTTAGTTTCTTGTAACGTTGTACAAGAGATGTCATTTACTCCTCCCCCAGAACCATATGCAGTAGGTGTTATTTCCAGTTGTTCAAAGGTTCAGAGAAGTTAAGAAATTTCCTAAAAGCACATAGTTGGTGAGAGTTCTGAATTATGTGAATTCAAAGCCATCTCTTTCTATTAGCTATGCTACTTTTACTGTTCTATGTCCTATTAATTGTTTTCCTCCACTAACCTTGTGATTAAAATGCTAACAAGTATTAGCAGTGCTTGTCCCATATTTTAAGTACTCATAGGAGGGCAGGGTGGGTAGAGGGTAGGTATGCCATCAAAAGCAATATTCCTTGAAATTAATTTTCTGTGTGATTCACAGAAGAATATACTGCCATAAGGGTTATGCCTTTAATGGTTTTTCATCAGACAATTAAAGGTAATTAAAAACCCAGTAGGAATTAGTCTATTAGATCACTTTCTAAGGTGGCAGTAAGCTGAGCTCTAAGATGATATTTGAGTTGTAAATTAGGGAAACCTAGACCTTTTGCATCTAAATATAGAAAGAAGGTAGAAGTCCAGCCTTTAAAAGTATTTTCTTCTCCTAAAATAACTGTCCTTAATTCATAGCTTTGAATTCAGTTTGTTTCATTTGCTTAGATTTTAATATATAAAGTGCAGCTTAACTTGGTCAGTATTTTTATTTGGAGTGCTTATTCTTCCTTAAAAACAAAACTGTAGGGGGGAAAAGAGACAGAAAAGAATTAGCTGAATTTACTTTTCACACATTCAATACATGCTGTTATAGAAAGATTTGCCCTGAGAGTATGAATCTGCAAAAGATTCATAAAATATGCCGTTCGTTTATTTTAGCATTCCTTCAGGCATAGATCCATAAAAGAGGATGTATTTGTATCTTCTGTAAACAAAATATGCACACATTTTTGCTTCTTTCAGATTTCCCAAATAAGTCCTTTTCCTTCTCCCTGCTTTTCTTGTTTAATGCCCTTCGTTGTTTTCCTGCATGGAGGACTTAACTTCTTAGTAATTAAAATACACGTTAGGGGATGATGTGTGAGAATGGTGGAGTGAGAACCTCTAACATCTATGTCTCTTATAAAAGCAACTAAAACACTAGCAAAAAAATTGTCAAAATCAAAACCTCTCAGATTTTTGTAAATTAACTAAAGTCTTGCAACCGTCTAGGGAGCTTGTATTGAAGAACTGCTGAGTCTCGGTAATAGCAATTCTCTTTGTGACGTTTTATCTAGTCCTGTTCCCATTATCTTCTCCCTAGCATTATGGTGGCCTCAAAAATCAATCGCCCACAAGTACAATGTACACCAGCAGCTTAGCAGCTACTAGACGAGTCAGAACAGGGCTGGAGTGCTTTCAAAGCCTAATCTCAGAAAACTGTAATGATTTGACCTCTCTGGCAGTTCTTTGGGAAACCCTACTCACAAGGTGTGTCTTCATTTCACCTCACTTAGAGCTTACCAGGTACTCAGTGAAAACAGCCCTTTTTCTGGGCATGTTTGTCAAAAAAAAATCAGCAGCATTGTTGAAAATCACAGCTGCTGAGATGATAGAAATAATTGAGGCAAACATCAATTTAATAAAATTAAATTAAAATTAAAAACCTGAGGAAGAACATAACAAGAACGTGAAAAAAATTTAAACCATAACTGATAGTGGGAGTTCCACAAATGGTTAAACATAAAATTACCATCTGACCTGAAATTATACTAAAAAGAGTTGACAACATATGTTCACACAAAAATGTGTTTATGAATGTTCATAGCAACATTATTTTTTTTCAATGACAGTTTACATTAACCGCTATCCTGTATTAGTTTCAAGTGTATAGCATAGTAAATAGACAATCATATAGGTTATAAAGTATTTCCTCCAATAATGCAAGGGCCCACTGGGCCTCATAGATAGTTATTACGATATTGCTAACTATATTTCCTATGATTTACCTTACATACCATGCTTGTGTTGTAAGTACCAATTAGTATTTTTTAATCCCTTCATCTTTTTCACTCATCCCCCCAACACTTCTCTTGTCTCTTTTACTTTGTTTTCTGTATCTATAAGTCTGTTTCAATATTTTTTTAATTTTTTTCTTTAGATTACAAATATAGTGATATAATATAGTATTTGTCTTTATCTGGCTTATTTCACTTATCATGATACCTTCTAGGTCCACTCATGTTGTTGCAAATGATAAGACTTCATTCTTTTTGCCATCAAGTAATATTTCATTGTATATATGTACCACACTTTTTTTATCCACTTGTCTATTGATATGCACTTAGATTGCTTCCATAACTTGGCTACTGTAAATAATGCTGCAATGAACATAGGGTGCTTTTATTCTTTTAAATTAATGTTTTTCCTTTCTTCTGATGTATACCCAGAGGTAGAATTGCTAGATCACACAGAAATTCCATTTTTTATTTTTTTAGGAACCTCCACACTTTTTTCTGTAATGTAGCAACATTATTCTTAATAGTCAAAAAGTAAAAGCAACACAAGTCCTCATCAGCTAATGAACAAATAAAATGAGGTACATCCATACAATGGAATATTATGCAGTCTTAAAAAGGAATGAAGTACTGATATATACTACAATGTGAATGAACCTTGAAAATATCATATTAAAATGATAGGAGACAGACCCAAAATACCACACATTGTATGATTTCATTTATATGAAATATTCAGCATAGGCAAAGACATAGAGATGGAAAGTAGATGGTAGTCAGGGATTGGCAGTTGTGGGGATTTGAAAGTGATTGCTAATGGACATGGGATTTTATTTTGGGTGATAAAAATAATCTGGAATTAAATAGTAAAGATGGTTGCACAGCATTTTGAATATGCTAAAAATCACTGAATCATATACTATAAGAGGATAAATTTTATGTAAAATACTAGAGGCCCAGTGCACAAAAATTGGTGCACTTGCGGGGGGGGGAGGGGACGTCCCTCAGCCCAGCCTGCACCCTCTCACAATCTGGGACCCTTTGGGTAGGGTCCCTACGCCTGGCCTGAGATCAGGGCCTATCATGGCTTTCCTTCCCCCAGGTGCAGGCAGCTGGTGCCACCCCCCCACCACTGCCACTGCTTTCTGTCTGTACAGTGCTGCCCCACCTCCCCTGACACTGGTGGCCTCCCTCTGCAGGCCACAGGCTGGGATGGGATGGCTTGGCTGGCCTCCCTTTTTCTTTGCTGGAGGGCAGGGGGCAGCCCTGTGAAGGGCCATCTGCCTACCTGATCTCCCCTAACTACTTGCCTGCCTACCTGATCACAGCTAAAGGCTGGTCTGCCTACCTGATCACCCCTAACCACTCTGCCTGCCTGCTTTATTGCCCCTAATCACTCTGTCTGCCTGCCTGCCTGCCTGATTGCTCCTAACCATTTTATTGGGGGCAGGGCCAGCTTTCAAAGGGTCATGGTCATTTCCGTCATGATGCCTCTGGACTTTCATTATATAGGATATCTCTAAACAAATGAACAAATAATTTAGAGTCTTGATTACTTTATCATCTGAAGAAATAATAAAAATGACAACACAACATGTGAGAATAGATACTGGATGGGGAGTTAGTTGTCTTGAGTCCTGCTCCTTATCCTATCACTAACTTTATAAGTTATATATGTACCAAGTTATAACACTCATTTTTCTTAAACACAAAATAAAGTTATTTGATTGTGTGATAATTTCCTATCATGCACTATGTAGTCTTGAAATTCTATGACTCTATATGTTGAATCAGTGCTATCATAATTAGAATCCACACATGTGAATCCAAGTAAAGAATGCCATCCTGGTTTCTGGTAAAAAAAATAATAAGTAAAATAAAAATTAAAATATTATTGACAATGGAGAGTCCAAAAGTTCAGAGATTAGAGAAACAAGATGGCGGCATAGGGTAGACACCATATATGCAGCTGTGAACAACTATTTCAGAAAACCACGAAAAGAACACACGGACACCACTCGCACCCAAAGGACGGCTGGCTGAGTGAAAATCCTACAACTAGAGAAGAGCCTGAGACTCAGAGGAGTGGCAGAAGCAAAGTACAGAGGTACGGAGGTGCGCGCACGGGCTCGGGGAAGGGCTGGTACCGGAGGTCGTGGTTCTTTTCCAAAACGGAGAGAGCCACAAGCTCCCAGCAGCTCTGAACTCCAGTTCCAGGCGAGTTTCTGAAGTCCCACAGACACCCAGAGAAGGGGGACTGACTGGCACCGGGAGGAAATTCAAAGCGGATTTCTCTCAGCGTTGCTTACAGCAATTACGCAGGACACAGAGACCTGGTGTCTCTCAGTGCAGGGCTGAGAAGCGCCATAGCTATTTGCTCCGCCCTGCCCTGCAAACTCCCCGAGGCCCTGCCCCTCCCAAGTGTGTCAGAGGCTTCTGCAGCAACACCTCCTTAAAGATACAGGAGCCAGCCTCACCCAGTGGCCAGAGAGGGACTAACCTAAACAAAACAGATCCACAAGGAACACACTCGGGGCAGATGCAGTGAGCATAAAAGCTCCACTGAAACAACTCTTGCCCCATAAGGGTGTCTCCAGCACAGAAGTTCT
>PVJC01010063.1:0-44508 GCA_004026665.1 Murina feae
ATTTCGTGCCCCGGGCCCCTAGTAGAATAATAAAATTTATATTCCTACTTCTTATCTATATTACAAGATTTCTGACCACATACATTAAATATACTTAGAATTGTGTTTGAACACTCTCTAAATTGAACAAGTAACAATTAGATACATATATTAATTTTTTAAAAATTCCACTCATGAGAAACCTCTTAAAAGATCTGGTATTATTTTACCTATATGTGGAAACTAAAAAATATAAAAGAACAACAAAACAGAGTAGACTCTGATACAGAGAAAAAAACTGATGACTACCAGAGGTGAAGAGGGTGGGGAAATGGACAAAAGTGGTGAAGGGGATTAACAAGTAAAACTTCCAGTTATAAGATGTAATGTACAGCATAGGAAATGTAGTCCATAATATAGTAATAACTTTGTATGAAGGCAAATGGTCACTGTACTTATTGTGGCAATCACTTCATAAGGTATATAAATGTCAAATCATTATGCTGTATACTTGAAAATAATATAATATTGCATGATGACTATAACTTTAAAATTAATTATTTACTTAAAAAGATGTACTATCAAAATTTTAGTTTTATGTTTAATTATCATTTTCAAAATTTTAGTATATATAAGTATTTTTTTATCAATGGTATATAATTATAATGAAAACTCAATTCAGAAAAAGTATTTTATCATAGCTTGTAACCACAGGAAATTTTAAAACATTAGATTTCAATTATATATTATATATGCATATTTTCTTATTGCACTGAAAGGTAATGGAATGAGCAATAGAAGACATTCATACAAATATCTAATCTAATAAAAAAGTAATATGCAAATTAACCATCACTCTGAGACACCTAAGCCACACCCAGCAGCCAAGCCAGGCCCACCAGCCAATCAGAGCAGCTATATGCAAATTAACCCAGCCAAGATGGCAGCCAGCAGCCATGGAGCTAGAGCAAACAGGAGTCTTCCATTTGCAACAGAGGAAACTGCCTGCCTAGGCCAGCTGGGCCTGTGCTCAAGACAACAATATTTCAATTATAGAAGATAAATAAACCCTAGAACTGGATTCCAGCCAGCTTCGCTGGGACATTGGGTCAATGGGAGCTGTGGGCAGCCTGCAAACAGCCCTCAGCCCCTCACCCAGGCTGGCCAGGCACACCAGCAGGTGGACATCCCCTGAGGGGTCCCAGACTGTGAGAGGGCACAGGCCAGGCTGAGGGACCCCCCCCCCCCGAGTGCACAAATTTTGTGCACCAGGCCCCTAGTATTTCCTATATATTTTTATACAATAGATAATGCTACATATCAAGTTGTACAATTTAAATTTCATATGATACATTTCAAAAAATGAAGTAAAAATTTTAGTTTAGTTGTAATAATTTACAAGGCACTGAACATTTTTTTTTTACTTACAATATTTACATTTATAGTGAAACCTTTAAAATGGTTAATTAAATTTGTGAGGTTATCCATAGTTTTACCAAAGAATATTTAGGGGTAAATAAATCAGCTTTCTAGTCTGATTCATAGACACCAGAAGATGCTCAATTGAGACTATGCCTATTCTAAAGCCTCACACTGATTACAACAAACAAAGAGAAAAATTACATTTTTTTCCAGTTCAGTGATGATGTCTGATCACTGTTAACTCACCACCCAAGATTTATGATTTGAATGCTGAATCAACAACGTTCATGATTAGTTTTTAAAGAATTTATCTTTGAAATATACCTTGATCTTTATGTCACTTCAGGTTGAGCTGAAAAACAACAACAACAAATAAAAACTGGCATCAAAGACTGCAATTGCTTTAAGTGAAACTTTGTGATTATTACATTTCAAAGCCACTAAGCTTGTGCCAATCTTCTGCATAATACTTCTAAACACCATTGTTTATGGACACCTTCTTTTTTTCTCTAAGTTTTGTTCCCACAATACCCCTCCAATTTTCTTCAATACTATCTAAAATATGTATTTATTTTTTAAAAAAAATCATATTGAGGCAACCATTTCTTTGAAACAATCCATCTAACACTGGTGTGAAACATTTGGGCTTATGCTAAGCATCCAGGCATAGGAAAGCATATCCCTTCTAAGCATTTAAAAATGGACTGTCTATAAAAGTCACACCAAGTCTTCCATACATTTTCCATGGCACTTTACTATTTCTAGAGTACAGTAAGGAGCCCAGTGCTTTGCTTTTTAATGCATTGACATTTTATTACTTTGTAGAAATTGAGTGTTTGAGATCCAGGCGATCACTGCTGATATAGTAGAAAAAAAGTCAATTGCTTTTCCGATTGCTGTAATAAAAACTGCAGAAATTCTTCACACTTAACATCTGTACAACTAGATGGGTGTGTGTGTGTGTGTGTGCGTGTGTGTAAATGGAAGCTCCAGCTGCTCTTAGATTGCAGGAATCTCCATGGCATCAGCAGACAGGAATGATATTTCATTCACCCTTTGGCCACGGTAAAGGAGTCAACAAGATCCACATGGTTGTTCTGGGTGTTAAAGTGTGTCTGCTCGGTAATCGTTGTCTGAGACCCAAGCCCTCGCTTTATAGTGCTTAAATAATTGATTTCACCCAGCCTTCAGTCAGAGCTAGAAAACCCCAAATATTTTCCCACTAATCCTTAGAGTAGAGCACTGCTTATGGTGCTCAGTAGTTTCAAAATTCATAGATTCATGGGAAATCATGGATTTTACAAAGAAATCCATTTTGGCTGGGAAGGAGCATAAAAGCCTCACGATGATGACTTCATAAAGTGTAGAACCAGAGCTTCAGGTGGACATGGTCAAAAAGGAATATTATTAAACCCATGAAAGATGCAGGTTGATGCTCAGGTAGATTATTCTGCATATATGTCACTGTTATTTTTTTAACAGTGAATTGGTAAGTGAATTTACCAAAAATAAATGGGATTCAATGAAAGCATATGAAGTCATCCACATGCTATAAAACATTAGGACAACTGGCTCTTAAGATCCAAAGCTCTTCAATGAAGAGCTCAATGGTGAAAAGACATTCTGAGTGCTTAGCTACCCAGAGCAGTAGGTTTAATGAAAATATACTCCTACAAGGAAAACATTCTGGATGTTCTGTCTACTGTTTGAACCAATGAAATTAAAATTTTATTCACCATTGGAATTAATGGTGGATTCATATTCATTCATAAGGGAAATGTAAACTTACTTTCAGCGTTTTGGTTTGATTGTTTGACATACTGAAAGAATTTGAAACAGATTACCAAGTAAAGCACAGTATGAGATAAACTATTTAGGGATAAATATAATAAAATTTGCTGAAGGATATTGAAATAACTGCTCTAAGACATTTGAGTTGAGTGAATTACCATACTCAGGCAATAAATTTGGCATTTAAGGCTTTTCAAGCAAAGCCAAAGCATGGGAAACATATTGGATTGCATTGTTTTCACATCTTAGCATTAGAAAGTATCAAAATTTATCTAACATCACTGCTTCCCATAGAAGGAAAACTATGTGTGTATATGTAGCTGGCCATGTGGATGTTAGCAATAGTGTATGTGTACATATGTGTGGCAAGTGTAAAGGTGGTGATGTATGTATCAAGCTGTCAGACATGAGCTCTAGAGGATACAGAATGGACACTAATTTAGTTCCCATCATTGGCAAGCACATATTAACACTTACAAAAAGCAATGAGTGCATTGGTGTAACATCATGTGTAACAAGAAATTTGCTGCATTTTTAAAAAAGATTCTTATGCCTGTGCTGCTAAATTTAATGGTAAATGGATCGGCAGGGGGGAATGGTTTGCTCTTTCCAAATGAAACTCAGAAATTTTGACAAACCCGTTTTACTTTAAGTGTTTCTCCCTTATATCATTCCACAAATATATTTTTTAAAAAATGCCATGAAAAGTTTTGAGAAACAGATATATGTAATGCTATCACCTGTGGTCATAGCTCTGATCTATTAAATCTTACCCATAAACTGTGTAAGATGATAACCTTTGGTATAGGCATTATCAGGTTTACATATTTGCAGAAAAGTAATAAGAAAGGCCTTCACATAACCTATAAAACTACTCTTTCATCAACCCTGGAGTAGCTCTCTGCAGAAGAGAGGTAGGTGATCCCATTACCGTTTGTAGACACGGCTGAGTGGGACCTGGTGGAAGGCTTATCCTCATGTGGATTACACAAGATATAAATCTTTGTGTCACTTCATGGTGTGAATTATATGATTGGTCCACTGCCTTGCTTTTTTTTTTTTTTTTACTATTTTTCTTTAACTTAGCAAGAAAAAGATTACTATCAGGGTTTTAAGTTAATGGAATTTTTGCATGGGAAGATTTATGTAATAGAAGATAAGAAGAAATATGTGTTTATTTTTAGCAACACTTGGTGAGAAAAGGCAGAATCCAAATTAATTAAAAAACCAAAGTTTCCATGTGCAAGAAGGCATACGTTTTAAACAGATATAACAGCAGTTTCCTTGGTTTTCCTGAAGTAATAATTGATTCTAAGAAGCAGGTCCTTTTGGATGAGCAGCCTCTACAACAGGATTCAAGGGCACAGGTAGTGTCTCCGCATGACCTTTATCTTTATATATTTATATCTTTCTCAGTCTCCTGGCAGCCACTACAGCTGTGTAATAATGACCTCTACTACCTAATCCTTGCCGTGGTTCTCAACCTTCTGGCCCTTTAAATACAGTTCTTCATGTTGTGACCCAACCATAAAATTATTTTCGTTGCTACTTCATATCTGTAATGTCGCTACTGTTATGAATGATAATGTAAATATCTGATATGCAGAATGGTCTTAGGCGACCCCTGTGAAAGGGTCGTTCGACTCCCAAAGGGGTAGTGACCCACAGGTTGAGAACCACTGTGTGGAAATGAGGGCACTTGAGGTTTCCTGAGACTAAAATAAAAAAGGAAGACCTGGCACATAATACCACACCTTCAAGCTTAAAACAAAACAAACAGCCCAGCTGGTGTTGTTCGGTGGTTGAGCATCGACCTATGAACCAGGATGTCATGGTTCGATTCCCTGGACAGGGCACAGGCCCTGGTTGTGGGTTCCATCTCCAGTAGGGGGCATGCAGGAGGCAGCCGATCCATGATTCTTCTTTCATCATTGATGTGTCTATCTCTCCCTCTTCTCCCTTCCTCTCTGAAATCAATAAAAATATATTTTAAATATATATATCCAAATAATAGTAACAACAAACTTTTACATTTAAAAAAGAAATTGTCATTTTGCCTCAAATGATTGACAGAACTGCAGAGCCACATTGAATCATTCACTCAAAAAACAGACTTGAGCACTTTCTTACAGTGTGTCAGACACCACGGAAGGCGTTTCAGGTGTAGCCTGGAACAAAGGGCTTTTTGCTAAGGAATAAGGCAGACAGTAAGCAGGTATGCATAATATACACTACATTAAATAGTATGAGTGCTACCAGGATAAAACAGAAAGGATAAAACATGAGAGGGGTTGGGGCCTGCAGAAGGGTTGCAATTTTCCACGGTTTGCTTCCCAGGGAAAGCAGCCTTGGGAAGACAGCTGTGGACTCAAAAGGGAACCTGTTTGGCTCCTAAGACCATCAACGAAAAAAATGTGGTCCTGGCCTCTTTGACTCAGTGAATAGAGGGTCCGCCTGCGGGACTGAAGGGTCCCAGGTTCGATTCTGGTCAAGGGCACATGTCCAGGTTGCAGGCTCAATCCCCCAGTAGGGAGCGTGTAGGAGGCAGCCAATCAATGATTCTCATCATTGATGTTTCTATCTCTCTCCCTCTCCCTTCCTCTCTAAAATGAATAAATAATATTTTTTTTAAAAAAAGAAATCAATAAAAGATGGAAATAAAAGATGATTGAATGATACAGGTTCTTTTATTTGATCTTTGGGGACATTACATTTTTATTTAAAGAGTAGAGGAAAATCAATTCTATTTCACGCCAATCGCTGATGAGGTGGAGACATTTTTAGTGGAAGTGATATGTGTCTGAACATGGGACTTTCACCTGGAAAACTGGAAACAGAGGTAGCTGTTATTTCATGTATTGTCTTCCTCTTGCACCTCAATAGTTTTTCCAGAAGAACAGAAGGGAAACTGGTATGTTGCGATATTTAGAGTGGGTTTTTGTTTTTGTTTTGTTTTGTTTTATGAAAAGGACTTTTGTACCAACTTTGAAGCTTAATTACTAAAAAATAATAATAATAAATCTTCAGTTGATTAAAGCTGTGCACATGGAGATAGACTGGACTCCCACACCAGGAGTAAATGTGCGACACTGGACAGAGCGGGGCTGTTTAATGAGTAAAATGACAAGAAGTGTTCCGTAGTAAAGTACAATCCAAAGATGCTTCACAGGCAACTGGTTCCATCCCCACAATGTTGGTCATCAGCATATTATATCAAAGAAGCTTTTTCTTCTTTTTTTCTTACTCCTCTATTCCTCCTAGTCTGAGAGACAAACACACGCATACACATACACGCAAATAAGGTAATTCCTAAACATAGTCCTTATAAATACATGAATTATTACACACACACACACACACACACACACACACACAAAGAAAGGAAATGAGCAACACCCAGAGGACACAGGACAAAAAGGAAAATAGGTACCTGTAACAATAAGCAACTTGCATTACGAAGCATGGTAAAAGGAGAAGGGAAATCGGAAGAAAATGCATATGGAAATAGAAGCCACTAGCTCATCGTTATTGGATGGAATGATCCTAACAAGGCACTTTTTCACGATGAAATCAGAGTTCTGAGCCACCCTTGCAGATGGTAAGAGCTGCAAAAGATAAAATTAAGGGGCCAAAAGATTCTTCTCATTTTTAATAGGAGTATTATTTATACAATAGGGTACACACTTTCCTTTTTTATACAGTGTATTTTCTTTCCCTGCTCTTGAAGTTGCCTGCATCTGTGGTGGCATGATCTTGGTCACAGCCATCAAAATGTACAGTGATCTCTGTTCTAAAGGAAAAGATTGTTTTGCCAGATGTTAAGCAGCTCTGACAGCTGTTTTTTTTTTTTAAATTCAAACATGAACATATCATTTTGCACCTAATTTAAGAGGCCCTGAAGGAATCAGAATCTCCTATCTCCAAATATAAACACATTTTAATTGCAGTTCATGGAGATACCTCAGGTTCCATGCTGAGTGGATACCTGCAGCCCCGTGCTTTCAACCTAAACATGCTATCTCCAAAATTGTTCATAAAAGAAAAAAAAATGAATTGTGAAAATGTCACTACGGGGGTTTCCTGATTGCACATCACATTCAACAAGGAGCAAGCCCAAACTTCAGATAAATGCTGCTAAGAAAGACACTAAAATATAAATATCATTTTCATTATTTTGCTGTTAGCTAACTCCACATATGTCATTATATGGTCCATTTCACATATTTTCCAAGTGCATTCTTTTCTTTTTCTAAACTACTGTCTAAGTAGTTCTATGATATTTTCTCTGAATGAGGCCTAACATTAAGGAAGTTACCTCAGAAAGAAAAGAGTAATTTTTGTTAAGTCTAATTAGGATGAATGTGATTTGTAACTAATTTTGATTCCACTGAGATTTGTATATTCAAAATTGGTGAGTTGAAAGAAATATTAGCTGCATTTTCACTATATTTGATTAATTTTAAAAAAATATGTTTTTATTGCCTTTTAAAGAGAGGGGGAGAAGGAGAGAGAGAGATAGAAACATCAGTGATTTGAGAGAATCGTCGCCTTCTGAATAACCCCTACTGGGGATGGAGCCCACAACCTGGGCATGTGTCCTGAGCAACACCAGCCGGGTTTGACTATATTTTAGAGGATCAATAATATTCTTAACACAAAATCCTCCAGACCTTTCTCATTGGCACTCTTTTATATTGCATGCAGTTTCCAATTTGAGTTCTGAGATACTATTGAGTGTGGGATTCTGCCTAGTTAGAAGCTGCTAAGTTAGTCTGCCAGTGTTCTGTAGATTCTGGCAGAAGACCCAGTCTCCTGGGTCAGAAACAAGAAAGCAGCAGAGTAGTTTGCTTTGATTCCTCACAACTGCCAATTCCCCCCCCCCCACTCCCCACCCGGGGACCACAGAGAGCAAGTGGGACAGGAAATCTCCGGGGGTGTGCATGGCCACTGACAAACACAACGTGAGAGATGCAAGCACAAGGTGAGCCTGCTCTTTGTCCTTGAGGGACAAACACAAGCCTGAGCAGTGGCCTTGGTTAGGTGGTTGGGCCTTGCACCCTTGCTATATCCAGCAACTTGAGTAAGTCCTCACTTAATGTCGTCAGTAGGTTCTTGGAAACTGAAATCTTAAGAGAAAGGACATAAAGGAAACTGATTGATATAAACAAGAGTCCAGTTCCTATAGCATATTTCTGGTCACAAAAACATCAACAAACTTCTAAATAAAGATTCAAAACACTTCTAATAATGACACAGAAATGAGTGTGAGCTAGAGATAGATTTCAGAGGCAATAATAAAAACAAATAAAATAATTATTTTCCAATCTGCTCATTCCAGTTTAAGGATGCCAGTTGCTGGAGTCAATTCTGGCATTCAGGATACAAGGTGCCATCCAGGGCTGAACACCCCTCCATAGCCAGACACATCACACACACCTAGATTCAGACTGGGACAATGCAGACGTGACACCTCATCTCATATGCACACCTTTGAGATTTGAGAGGAAACCAGAATCGCTGAGAGAAGCCCTGCAGACTCCACAGAAAGTGGTTTTTAATCATCTAATCCAATAAAAAAATAATATGCAAATTGCCCCTCACTCTGTTACACCTAAGCCACGTCCACTAGTCAATCAGAGCAGCTGTATGCAAATTAACCCAGCCAAGATGGTGACCAGCAGCCACAGAGCTAGAGCAAATGGGAGGTTTCCATTTCAACAGTGATGGAGGAAACTGCCTGCCTAGGATGCTCAAGGCAACAAAGTTTCAATTATAGAAGCCACAGAGCTGAAAAAAACAGGAGGATTCATTACCTGCTTAGGCCTCAGCTCAAGGCAACAAAATTTCAATTATAGAAGATAAATAAACCCCAGAAACCTGATTCCAGCCAGCCTCACTGGGACATTGGGTCAATGGGAGCTGTGGGCAGCCTGCAAACAGCCCTCAGCCCCTCACCCAGGCTGGCCAGGCACACCAGCAGGTGGACATCCCCCGAGGGGTCCCAGACTGTGAGAGAGCACAGGCCAGGCTGAGGGACCTCCCCCACCCCGAGTGCACAAATTTTTGTGCACCGGGCCTGTGGTCTACACTAATAAAAGAGAAACATGCAAGTTGGTGTCACTCTACTATGCCCACCAGCCAAGCAAAGACTGAAGGCAGGCTCTGGCAGAGCGAAGCCTGAAGAGGCTTGGCTTCTGTGCTGAAGCCCGGCGAGCACCTGGAGCAAAAGGCCTGGGTCCCGGGTACCGGAGGAAAACCTGTGCCGGCATCCAGGGGAAGGGAAGGCCTTCTGCACGAATCTCTTTGTGCAATGGGCCTCTAGTCAAGGTTATAACAAAACAACATTGAACTCAATGATGTTATTGCTGTGAACACAAGGAGGCTTGGTGTGCAGGGAAGATTACCCCTCCCAACTGATATATAGGTGGATTTTTAGTAAAAAAATTTCCAGATTGAGAGTGATTTTTATTCTTTCCAATAAATCTATTCATATTCTCTTTTACACACACACACACACACACATACACCTTTTACATTGACTTAAACTGAAATGGAAACCTTAAAGCAGCCCCCACATACACACCACATATTCCCAAATCAACCAGATTCCCTCAGTGCAAATCTGGAAATGGTGGCTTTTTATGAGCAAAGAACTTGCTCGGTTCTTTGCTTGTAAATAAAACTCTACATAGATTAGGGCTTTTTGCAATGTTGGCAGCTGTCCTTTAGGACTGAATTGAGGTGATATTGTTCTGCAGAGGATACCAAAAACACAAATAGCTACATATTTTCATTACTATGGGTAGAAACTATTCGTAAAATGGGAAATGCTGTTAAAACTTAGAACAAAATACTGGTTGTTTTCTGTTGATACTATTCTGGAAAAAAAAAAAACATTTACAAATCAAAACTAGAGCCCTGCATTACTTTGCCATAGTATATATAGAAATACATTTTCACGTTTATCAGACTATAAAATGCACATGTTTTTCTGTGAAATTTGTGATGAGTTTTTAGGGAATCTCTTGATCTTGTATTCAGTTAGGACTGTTTAATTCCTGGTTTGTACTTTATTTATTTATTTATTTATTTATTTATTTATTTATTTATTTTTATTTCATTGCTTAAAATATTACAACAAGTGATAGATAAGTATTACAACAGATGATAGATAGATCTCCATTTTTTCCCCTTGCCCTTCCCCCCCTCCTCCCTAACCCCCAGTTTCTCGTGTCCACTGATTATGCTCCTATGGATGCATGCAAGTCCTTCAGTTGATCTCTCAACTCCCCCCCAACCATGCCCAGCCTTCCAGCTGTAGGCGGTGAAAGAGAACAGCAGTGTGTTCAATAAAACCTAAGACAATAGCAATATTCTGTTCCAAAAGCTATCTTATTTTTAGTCTACCCCCTCTTTTTTGAAATAAAAATATCTTTGAAGGACAGTTTGCCTTTAAAGTGAATTAGTAAGAAGGAATTTAAAGAGCACATCAAAATAATAAAATTATGGTAATAGGTAATTTTTAACTTTAATACATGCATAACTGTCTACTGCAGGCTTTCCAGAATGAATAATATATTCAGCAGGCATAACTGTAGCCAAGCATTTCCAAAAATTGTAACGGTAGTAATTATTTTAAAAAAGATCTGGAAAATAGCCCAGAATAATGTATTCCTTTTAACATAAATCATCAGAAAATGTTCTTTTAATCTTAAGAAAGAATAGTTTCACTAAGGTGCAAAAACAAAATCAGGGTTAAAGAAATGATTTTCAAAAGTTTATCCTAACCAACACTCCCTGCCATATAATTTTAATTTCATTAGACCAAAGAACTACAGTAATAACACCATCTTTTAAGTAGCATTGCTTCTTTCTTTGTTCACTGAGAACTGCTCTTCACTTGCTCAGCGAGCATTAATTACCCCATTGTGCCATGAGGCTATGAGGCTAGAGAAAAAGAAGACTGGAACAAGGGCCCTGTCTTCAGGGAGTTCCTTTTCCAGTGGCAGAATGAACTCAGAAACCACGTATGTATGACATTGAATGTGATATAAGACACAGCACTACTCTGCACAATAGACTGAGGACTTGAACTCCACGCTGGTTCTAAAGCAGGCACCTTTGAATGACACACTAACTTTTCAGGATATTCCAATACAATTAAGTTGAGCTCGTTGACATTTTTGCTCATTTCCAAACTAATACACTGCAGAGTGACAGTTCTTTTTAGAAGCTTAATAGTGACTCAGAAACAAAACAAAAGGCCAGCATGTTTACAGTCCCTATAATTTCAACACAATTTTGATGGCCTTATGTGTAATAAGAGAGAGTGGTAACTCCTCAAAATAATATAAGCTACAATTTGTTGAGTGCTTACCCTGATTAGGCACTATGCCAGTCTCTTTATGTGTTTTCCCCGCTTATTCCCTAAAACACTGCTATGAGCTCGGTACAGTGTGAATGACACCTAGGCTAAAAGAAATTAGGTGATAAGTCCTAAATCCACATCCATCCTAGGAGGAACAGAGTTCAAAGCCAGGCTTAGCTGTGTTTCAGCCATGTGATTTGTTCACACAGTCAACTAAATGGATTTTTTTTCTAACTGTGCTCGATGTTATTCGTAGGCACACTTTTCCTCCCAAATTTATTATTCATAGTCATTGGAAAAGACGTTTCCTTGTGACCTTTTAAAATGGCAAGAAGTTGTCTTCAGAAAGAATATTCTTTCCATCTGTATGAGTGTGTTAGGGCTACCTTAACGAAGTGTCACAGTTCGGTCGCTTAAATGACAGAAACTTACTGTCCTACCGCTCTGAAGGCCAGAAGTCTCAGATCAAAGTATCTGAAGGGCGGGTTCCTTCTGAGGGGTGCGGGGCAGTTCCTCTCTATGCCTCTCTCCTGGCTTCTGGGGCTTTGCTGGCAATCTTTGGTGTTCCTTGGCTTGTGGGTCTCTGTCCCGTCTTCACACAGCATTCCCCCCATGTGTGTGTCTGGGTCTACATGTCCCCTTTTCATAAGGACACAGTCATAGTGGATTAGGGGTCCACCCTCATTAGACTCAACTTGACTAAATCCCCCATCTTAACTAAGTCCCTCTTCTTTACTAAAGCCCTCATCTTTACTAAAATAGTTATCACTGCAGTGAATGAACATAAATTGTGTGAACGTGTGGACCATAGTCAAGGGAGAGAAAGCATGCCCCATGCTAAGAAGGCGCTACTTCCCAGCTCTAACAAAGAGATGTCATAAAGAAAACTATTCAAATTGTGTAAAACCTACATTTTTATGTATAATTTACTCATATTCAATATAGGTTCCTGGGGGCTTGTCCTGAGAGGTGGGATTGGCCGAGAAGGGGTCAATCAGGAGGAAAAAGGAGATATAGGTAATACTTTAAACAAAAAAAAAAATATATATATATATATATGATCATAGGAAACACATACAACACACATACACACATGTGTCAGCCACTACATCAGTCAGCAGAATCTGGCCCATAGATCTGCCAATCCAAGTCCCATCTGTGCCTGTCCACCTCAAAAGCTTCTCATACAACAGCCAGTCCTCCATGTTCCCAGGACCTCTTCTTCTTGCACCACTTTTTCTTGGCAATCTCAAGGCTACCAGAAAATTAATATTTTAACTTTATTTTCATTGTTGAGACTATTACAGATGTCACTCCCCCCTCATCCTTAGCCCACCTCTACACAACCCCCTCCCTGCTTTCTCTCTGGCCTTCACCACACTGTTGTCTGTGTCTACGGGTGATGTATATATGTTCTTTGGTTAATCACTTTCTTTTAAATCTTCCTCTTTTACCCTGTTTATTTATTTTTTTTTTGTCTTTTGCTTCAGTCCAACATTTCCAGCAATGAACTAGTTGGAATTTCAAACTCAGTATGCCCCTGAATGAGCTCATTATCTTCCATACTCCTCAGGAATTCCTCTCTCTGTTAAGGGCACCATCACTCCTCTTATCACCCAGGTTGGAAAATTATGGGAACTCTCAGACTCCCCTCTTGTAACGTCTGTGTCTAACAATTTGATAAATTTGCTACAGAGCCCTTTTGAAAGGCTGGGAAGTTAAGTAATGCTCCCACAGGTAATTGTTTATGTGACTGTGAGTGTAAATTTATCCTACTTCTCTAGGGTAGCTATATCCTAGAGAGGAAATTAAAATGCCAACCAGCCTTCACCAACTGCTTTTGCAATATGCATATGCAACTGCAATTGGCAGTTAGGTGAAACTCTGGAAGGCAGTAACATGTTCTGTTGTGAATAAGAAGCTGGCCATATCAATGTTTAATCTAAACTTTCAACCATTTAAAATGTTTCCCAAGAAACATGGGATCAAAAACAGCACATACATACACTAAAATACCAACCAACCAATAAATAAGCAAAAATTGAAGTGCATTCACAGGGACACCGAAACTGGGTTTCTTGTTTGTTTGTTTTTGTTTTGTTTTGTTTTTTAATTTACAGCATTGACTCTGGCCTCTTCAGAGGAAAAGCGTTGCTGTGTGGATCTGGTCATGCATACACTTTCTTTGAATGGAAAATTGGTTTCTTCCCAATTCCACTAAATATTGAGTGAATACTCAGAGAATATTATTTGGATAGAAATCATATTATTCATATGTCAGATCACTGAAAAGTCCCCCTTTAATAATTCTGTACCATTTTCCCATCCCTGTTACCACATTTTCATTACCCTTAGATGAAATATTCATAACACCCTTTAAACTATCATTGTGAGCACTTTGGGAATTTTTAAAATCAATTTTTCTTTAAATTTATTTGTCAATTATAGCTGAAATAGAATCGCTGGGTCACGTGGTAGTTCTATTTTAAATTTTTGAAGAACCTCCAGACTGTTTTCCACAGCGGCTGCACCAATTTACAACCCTACCAACAGTGAATGCAGGTTCCCTTTTCTCCACAATCTGGTCAACACTTGTTTGTTGATTTATTGATTATAGCCATTCTGACACGTCTGAGAAGATATCTCATTGATGATTAGATCTGCATTTCCCTGATGATTGTGGATGTTGAGCATCTTTTCATGTGGTGTTGGCATCTATTAATTCCTCCTAGGAGAAATGTGTATTCATATTAGACATCTAGTCTTAGTCAAAAAGGCTGAGAAACAATTGAAGGGTGTCTATTTATGCCCTCGACACATTTTTTAATCAAATGTGTTGTGTTTTTTTTTTTTATATATTCTGGGCTCTATGAATTCTTTATATATGAGATCAGCTTTAGCTGCTTTATAGAGAAAGTGCAGAAGTCAGAAATGATTTTTTTTACTTTTAATTAATATTAAGTTTAGGAAAATTACAAAGTCAAGAGTGAAGTTCCTCTGGAAGTTTTTAATTCAGCTTTTAAATAGTATTACAATGTCAGGAACTTTTAAATTTTTATCAATTAAATGCTCTACATTATGTCAACATGTATTTATAAAGTTAACATACTTCATTTCTTTATAGACATTGCCATTATCTGACATAATAAAGTTTTGCAAATACTTAAAAAGTCTTATAAGCCTAGTAAATAAATTTATAAATGTGGCAATTTCTAAGTTATCTTAAATGTATTTAATTTTAGTTGTAAACTTATATTTAAATAGAAATCATAAATATAAATTAATTTTTGATGACATATTTTAAAACTGGATAAGAGATACCTAAATATGCATCACAGTGTTTATAATATTCAAAATGTACAAATTATTGTTGAAAAATACAAAAATATGTGTCAGAGTATTGCTTCATTATGTCTCTACTTCTAATTCCAAATCTCTCTTGGGTTAAAAATAGTTAGCTACTGAGGAAAAAAATTCACATATTGGATTTGCCATCTCTAACACTGAAGTAGCCTGCTCGTCATTCAGAAATTGTGCAGACTGAAAGATCTGCCTTTAGGACAGTCCAGCTATTCTGTTGGGCTTACCCGCACTGAATCCAAAACAAACTTGTAGCTCTTTTTTCCCTTATAAATAAGAAAAACATAAAAAGTTACTTTCTAATGGTTAATGTGGTCAAAAATTATATTCAAAATTTAGCGTTTTGGGGTTTCCCCTGGGAGAGTTGTGAAGATGTTGGAGAGCTTTAGGCACCAAAGGAAGATGAAGTGGTTTACCTTGGCTGTTGCCATCTAGAAAAATAGATGGACACGAGCCAGTGAGGAAGAAGGGCCCTGAACATCCCATGGAAAAGCTCACATCTAGTCAGGGGGCAGCAAGGAAATGCTACAGGTAAAATATTTGTAATGGAGAGACATGGAATGTGTTAAAGCGCTTTCAAGCCAACATTTTATTGACAAGTATTGTAGCTGAATTAACATTTTAAAAGTCCTGACACACATTTGTCAGAAAGTAAAGATTAAAATGTCATTTATTCATAATCCCACCTATATAAAATTCTGAGTGTACATAATTGATTAAAGAAGGTAGAAATTTTAAGTGTCTTTCAAACTTTTTGTGAAAGTAAATGAAAGTTTGCTTTGAAAGCATATAACATTTCTAAAAGAAAAAAATGTTCAGGAACAATTTTGCTAAGATATGTTTCAAAGAAGCTGTGGGTGGCCAGAATGAGATTTTACATAGTTTTGGGCTTTTCCTGGGTTTGGGGGAGGGGGAAGTAGAGGGTAACATAACTTCATAATTTATAGATATCTTATGCTTACCGGGTTTTTACTTTAATAATATCCAAAATGATAATAGTCTGTAAATCATATCATTTTAAAATATTTATTAGGTAAGTTTCTTTTGAGAAAAGGCATAATTAGGAAAAATAGATAAACATCTCACCGTCTTAATTCTCAGAAGTTTTGAAATGCTTGTTTCAAGAGGCATTGAAACATTTTTAGGTCTTTTGAATTTATTAATTCAGCTGAAAATACAGAATAGTAATGATTTGATGTGGCCAGATAAATTGTCATGTACTTTATCAGCTCTGGAATCAGGAAATGGATATAACTTCATTACATTATATACATTCACTCATTTATGAAATTACTCATTGTAGAAATAAATGCAATTATTGTTTCTTTCACCGTTTAAGTATATAAGAGCTCTTCAATCACAGCATACAATGTCAGACATTTTATTATATTTGACTATCTTATACAATTTTAAAACTTCATAGCAATTATCAGGAGACATACATTTGAAATCTAATCAACAAATAGAAGGAAAAGTGTCAATTTGCTTAACGGAAACTACTGACGTTTCATGGAGATTTCAAAACACAAAACAAAACAAAAATCAACACAAACAAACAAAAATCCACATCCTCTTGAGATGATCTTAGGACACTTCACACAAAGAAGAGGGTTATTGTAAAGCTACTGTGAAGGGAACCAAATGAATTGTTTTGTTTTCTTTTTTACCTGGGAAAGGTAAACGCAAAGAGATATATTGATTTATAACATTGAAAACTAGACATCATCCTACTCATGGTAAAAAGCATCACAGGACGGTCTCAAACAGGAAAGCACTTTGTGGTTCAAGACCCAGACAGACATGTAGCAACAGGAATAAGACAAACATCGCTTCCCTGCGTAGAAGTTCAGAAAGATTCCTGTGTACCCATTGCTCGTCGGGGCTGAGAAGTGCCTTAGATAGCATTTCCTTTTATTATTTTATTTGTAAAAAGTCTTTTAAGCCTATCATAAATAGCCTACTCAATAAAACACATAACATATTAATTTGAATAATTTCCTCCTAAATCTTTTTTTAAATAAAAATGATCATAATTTTATTACTAATATCTATGGGAATAAAAACTCCCACTGCTAAGTGTTTCTAACTTCAGAAAAAGTATAGTCAATGAAACATATTAAACATGACTGCGGTACATAGTTTAACATGGGTACCCAGGTCAAATTAAATGACAAGAGACTGTGGCAATTCTTAAAATACTAACGATAATAGCCATGTAGTTACAACATATTTATATATCGCTTCAAACTTCTCATATATTATTCAAATATATTTATAGAATTTGAAATTAACATACTTGTCAAACAGTAAATCAATCAGAGCCAAATGTTCCCATTCATGGAACTCACGTGGAATCAAACAACAATAGTAAAGAAGAAAAAAAGAAATAATTTCTTTTATAAGCTACTCATTATTTTCTTGATTCACAGTTTTAACATTGAGATAGAGACAAAAGTTATGTGGCAAGAGCCATTTGTTAGGCCCAAAGCGTTATTTATCTAACTGAAAATAACTAAGAGTTACCCAACAGTAAAGAAGGCTGCAAATTAATAGAGTTGTTACGTATTTGGAAAGTAGGAAAGTACAATTCAAATTGCTTCCATCAATCACCGTGGTATGCGGAACATTAATGTTTTAACTCCCATTAAAATCTGAGCCTTAAAAAGCCTGGCAGTGTGCAAATTTTTTTTAAAAAAGTGTCCACCATCTAGCATTTTAGAGAGCACTTTTTGAGATATGTTCCTATATCTTAATATACACATATATTTTATTACAAGTTCATTACACAGCATTTAAATAAAATGTAAATACAAGAACAAGAGGGGATGCGATTTAAAAATTTTAAAGACCATATAAATAAAATTTTCACTAGAAATGGAGCATTAATGCCAGGATAGACACAGTACATTAAATGGGCCAGGCGTGTGCACACGAGCGTGTGCGCGCCCACAAACACACACACACACTCACACTCACAGTCACACACACACTAACAGAGCTGAAATAGCACTCCCAAAGGGAGGCAGCCATGGTAATGACGGATCCTCTCAGACATAATTTCAAGGCAAAGTGGTAAGTAGGGTAACCCAGCTCCAAGCCAACAGCAGCCTGTACCCTGCATCATGTTTATGAACACCTGCAACTTATATCACATGCACGTTCATTTGAAACATGCTGCTAAATCTGTAAAATTATATAGTGCGGTCCCACGCTCTGTCACACCATGACGGCACCTTTGATCTGGGTCCACGGAGAGCACTTATTCACGTGGGCAGCAGCAACAGCTGTAAATTCAATGCTAATACTATTAAGGTATTGAATTTCCCTTTATTTTCCAGCTGAAATCAGGGTTTATCTGCACTGCATTTCCCCTTTATTATATGTCTACTAGTAAGTTTCTGAGGTTTCAAGGGAATCTATCAAAGGTAGTTTCTTAAAAACTGTGACCGTAAGGTTTTATTAGAGTAACAACAAAAACAGTTTTGTTGTTCCTCTTAGGTAAAGGGAATTGACGGAGCCTGATAAATACCAACCTTCATATTTTGGGCATTTTTGGTCCTACCCTAACTATAGTTCATGGTTGTTCATTATTCACAATTATTAAATAATAAGGTTGAGGAAAAGGTGAACTTGGCACCAAGGACACTTGGTTAATATCCACTTGATTGAATGAAAACAGAAAGAGACAAGATAGTAAAATAGAAAATGAAGGAATGTATCCATGGGCTTGTATAAGAAGATGTCTCAAAAGATTAGTGTTTCTTGGTTCTACATTCTATTTTCTATTACATTCCCATTTACACTCTAATTGCTATTCCACCTACACCGTCTTCCATCATCAAAGTCAACCCTGATCAACTTGATCCTTTACATCTCTGCTGCCATCCCTTCTGCTCAGGCTCTTGGAGCCTCACAACTTTGTTACATGAGTGACATCTAACCAGATTCCCCGGCTCGGTCCTTTCCTTCCTCTAGTCCACAAGTCATGTTGTGAAGAAGGATCCGTCTGCCATTCCACTCAAAACACAGCTCCAGCATCTCAAAACTGACTTTTATGACTGCACTGTGGGAAAGCAAAGAGGCTCTGTTTTGTGTTTCCTTCTAATAATCCTATAAGGAGACTTCTTTCCCTCTTCCATTTAGACAGACCTCTTAAGCCTTTGGGCAGCGTTGCTACTTGAGGTGTGGTTCATGAACCACACCTCACTGCAGCAGCAATACCTGGGAGCCACTGAGGCAGGAAGACTCTTAGGCCCTATGTCAGACCACCTCAAATCTTCAGATCTTCATTTTTAATAAAACCTGCCAAGCTCATGAAAACTTGAGAAGTACTATATTGACTTTCACTCCCCCAGCCCCATAACCTCCAGCAACGCTTAGTTATGCATCTTTTATGTTTCTTTTTGTTGCTCCTGGGGAAGGTGCTTCCTTTGTCTTTTCTATGCTGTGTAATTTTGACATGTAGTTCAGCAAGGAGCCCTGAGGATCATTATTTCTTCATCAAATGAGAACCTTATGAAATAGGAAAGTGAATTGATTTTATTTAGATTACCCAGCTTAGTAGAGAGGACAGCAACTAAACCTTTAAATTTGTTCCAAAAATCCCCTAGAAGGAAAACATTCTTGAAATCAGAATACCAGTATGAATATGAGGATGCATTTCTTGAGCAACTGATTTAAACTTAACCTACATTATAAGATAACCCCATTTGTGGATGTGCTGGGTCACAAAATTAGGTGTTGGTGATATTTTCAATATTGTAAAAAAGCTCTTTCTTATACAGACATAGTAGAGGAAACCCCAAATATTATACCAAATGATTTCTAGGACATTTACTTTTGACAAAAGTAAAGAATATTCTAATATGGATAATCTCAGAGCTCTGGCTTTACCAACAAAGTAAATTTTAAAAAATACATCCTATATAATAAAGAGTTGATGACAGAACAGCAGAACAACTATCCTGACAACCTTCTGGATGAAGCTAGGGCTGTAGAGGCCATGCCTCTTGTGCATCAGGTCTCTAGTTTATAGATAGATAGATAACAGTATTTATATTACTAGAAGTGAACATCAAATATCTCAGAGACAATTTGTGTGTTAAATATTAACAGGTAGCTTATGTCATTTAACTCTGCTTTTTCTTTCTTTCTTTTTTTTTTTTTGACCAAAACTTGGTGTCACTTAGAATCACCTTGAGTTTTGGGGGAAACCATATGCCCAAGCCTATGTCAACCCCACTGAATCAGAATCTCCAGAACTTGAGTAGTTTTCTAAGCTTTCCAAGGGAGTCTGAAGCTACCAAAGATGGGGAACCAGAGCAATTATATAAACTATTGACTATGGTGGTAGACCGTGTGTGTGTGTGCATGTGTGTATAAAGGGCATAGGAAAGAAATGTATGTTTTAGTCTTACATTTTTTCCAGAAAATAAGGAAAACTTTCTTTTATTGTTTTTTTTTTCAGTAACACTTTGACATATAGTGACTTGAAATTTGAATGTCAAACATCTCGGTGTTTTAAGACATAGAAAATGTTGGCCAATGTAAAAGAGTGCCTTTTATTTCCATTTGAGTAGGGTGCATTCAGAATTTAAAACTAAGACTTCCCTTTCACCATCAAATTTACAAAAAAGTCACAGTAAGACGTTAAGTCGATTTAGTCAGACAAAACAGGAACTGTAGATGTTATGTGAGTAGCAAAAAGGATATGAGCCTCACACACTAGTTCAAAATCCCCATGCAAAAGCACGTTCATAACACATAATTATCATTACAGCACTGTATTATTTTGTGACACAGATGATATTACCAGAAAGAATCTACTAATATTCTGAGTCAGAAATTTAAGCCGCAGATATATGTTTGATAATACTATTTTGTTCTTGTATGGAGCATTGTTAAAAGAGTATATGAATTATGCTATGCATTTTGGAGAAGTATAATTAACATGAATTTGTGTTAAGAAAAGTTGTTAAACTTTAGGTTGAATAAAAAGTGTATGTTAACAGGGGGAAGAAAATTCCTGCTTTAATTTTATGTAAATCAACTTAATGATACCATTAAGTCGTACTTCACACGTTAACTAATGTGGTGTGCCAAGCTCTAAGAATGGAAGGAATTTAGAAAGTGAGGAAAATATTCTTTGAAACTGCTATTATAAAATCTATTTTTTAAATCACATTAATTCACTCCAGCATAACACACAGATTATACCTTGTTCAAATATACACCAACTGGTTAAAGAATAGGTGGGGAGGTTTTCCTTTCCACTATTCCAAATATGTGGTTCTTAACTTAATCCTAAAAGCATTCCCCAAGTTACTATGGTTTATAAATGGCCTGAATGTTATCTCCATCTGCCTTAGGTTGGGTTGGGTGGAAACAGACTGTGAGATGAAGAGAGGCATGCAGAGATTTACTAGGGAAAACTCTGTGAAATACCTATAAAAACATGGAAGGTGGGTTGGCAGAGAGAAAAACTGAGTACACAGCAGTTTCAACTGAGAACGCTGATAATTCTACCAGGAGCTGTGAAGCTTTAATGGTCCTTCTGGATTACCCCAAATGGAGGCTAAGGGGCCAAGCTTTGTATGCCCACATCAGCCACTTAGACATTGGTATGCAACCCACACCACCAACACCTGCCATGAAGGTAGTTTAACTTGAAGTGAAGCAGTTGCTTGGAGGTGAGGGCAGTTCTAGGAAAGAAAAGAGAAAAAACGAAAAAGAAAAAATCCTCAGTTCTGTAAAACCAGCAGCTAATGAAATACCAATGGGTACATAGCCCATAAAGAATGGATCAGAGTTAATTATGCGTCAATAAAGCTGGGGTGGGGGAAGGTGTGGGAGGAGCACTATTTACAGTTCAGCCTAGTAACTGCTTAGCTCTACCTGCTTCTTAGAGTATGTTAGACTAAGTTTGGCCCCCCTGGGAAGAGCTTCCAAATGCTCTTAGAAGAAAAGTGTCAGTAGAAAAAAACTGTAGCCCTGATACTGCAATTGATTTCAAGGTTTTCACAGTTACTTATCAGCCCTCTTTTCTATGATGCATTCTGAATTCAGTTTTTTGTTTTGTTTTGTTTTGTTTTGTATTTTGTCTGAAGGGACAACCCAAATCCTTATTCCCAATCAATCCTTGTCTTTTCTCAGGCCAGGATTGCGCTTTTGTCCATTTATCATCCAAGTGGACATGAAACACCAGACATGCCCCAGTTGGCCCCATGACACTGAACATTCTCACATGCCTCATATTATAGTGAGCCCATTTTCTTTTGATAGTCAACTTCAATTGCCAACACCAATAATGTAATTCACTTTCTTGCCTACTGATTTCTTGGCATGAGGGCCCTGAGATGATCAGGAAACACATTTTGCTTGAAGTTCAAAGAGACTCTTACCATGTCTCCTGGAAGAAGCAGGATTTTTATACACACAGAGCCTTAGGAGTAGGAGAGGATCCCTAAAAGCAGTGGTACCATTCATATTCCCACCTTTGTCTTTCGTATCTATGTGTTTTACTTCTGGGGGCACAGCATCACATAAGTGCCCATCCTCTCAGGGTATCGTCTCAGACCTGGTGACAGATTCATCTTCCAAGACTTTCCATTTCACTGTCAGGCCAGGAGGTTATTGGTGCAACATGTAATAGATTCATATACCTACTGCTGTACTTGCTTTGCTCTAAAGTAGCTTCTCTGATGTAATGCAATGTTATTTGGGATCTTCTGTTGGCAGACCAAGTAATTTATAAACCTTCTAATCTGACACTGACTGGGGTCTTGTCTGCAAAAAAAGACAAACTCATACTCAGAATAGGTGCCAATTCCAATCAAGATGCTTATAATCCTTCAAGGTGAAGGGTCCAATATAGTCAGTTTGCACCAAGTTGGTCCTGATGGTCTCAGATGGCTTTGTGGAGGGTCTTAGTATTGCTCTCTATTGCTGGCAAGTTGAATATTCAGCAGTGACAATAGCTAGGTCATATTAGGTATGTGAGAGTCCATGCTATTGGCCTAATTCTTAGACTCCATCTCTACTCTCCAAATATTCAACCATTTTCCGGAATTGAGGTAACTAATGGCAAAAGCTAATGATAAGTCTACTGGCCAAGTCATTCTGTGTGTCTGTTTAATGTCTTTTATTTTTTAAGTTTTGTTTTATTGCTTAAGATATTACAAAGAGTAGTACATATGTCTCCTGTTTTCTTTTTTTCCCCCCTTGACCTTCCCCTGGTCTCCCCTACCCCCCAGTGTTTTGTGTCCATTAGTTATGCTTATATGCATGCATACAAGTCCTTTGATTGATCTCTTATCCCTCCCTCCCCCAATCTTCCCCAGCCTTCCTGCTGTAGTTTGACAGTCTGTTTGATGCTGCTCTGCTTCTGTATCTATTTTTGTTCATTAATTTATAATGGTCTTTATTATCCATAAATGAGTGATGCCATGTGGTATTTTTCTTTCATTGACTGGTTTATTTCACTTAGCATAATGTCTTTTCAATGATGAATGAGTGGATGTTTATATCTGACTAGAGGCCCAGTACACTAATTCGTGCATGGGTGGGGTCTCTCTGGGTGGCCTGCAGGGATTGGGCCGAAACCCACAATCCAACGCAGCCTGCAGGTCCTACCTGCCACTCCTGCTCATCCTGCCCCCACTGTGCCTGTGGTGGGCTCTTACCCAATTAGTCCCCTATCAGGAGAGACTCACACTGCTGCAACAGCACTCCCCAGCTATGAGCCCTGCATCTGACGACCTCCAAGGGAAATAGCCTGCGGGATTGGGCTAAAACTGGCTTTCTAACATCCCCCAAAGGGTCCCAGATTGCTAGAGGGTGCAGGCCAGGCTGAGGGACCCCACTGGTGCACAATCAGGCTGGGGAGAAACTGCGGGAGGGCTCCAGGGCATGTCCTGCCCATCTCAGTCCTTATCAACTAGACCCCAGTAACAAGGTAACCTGCCGGTCAGAGCATCTGCCCCCTGGTGGTCAGTGCACATCATAACGAGCTGTTGAGCAGCCTTGGCATATCATTAGCATATTACACTTTGATTGATTGTTTGGTTGTTCTGCTGTTCAGTCTACTTGCATAGACCCTTTTATTATATAGGATACCAACATAAGTACCAGGACAAGAACTTCTTATTGCATATGCATCAATATAAGTCCATTCTTATGACGTTAGTGAACCATGCTAACCTTTTCCTCCTCTGTCAGATGGTCAAAAGGGTCCTCAACCCACACATGAGCCAGAGGTGAGAGGTGGGAGATGAGATGATAAGAGTCTCTGCACCATCTGCTTGCATAGCTTATTTGTGGCATTTGGTCCTGCTTGTGCTTTGAAACTTGTGAAATCACTTTTATCTTATACTGGATTATCGATGGGAATGCCTCATCTTACAGCTTGGTGGGCCAGCAGAATCTTGCTCAAAATGGGAAGCTCTTAAACATAAAGCTGGTTACTTGATGTTCCATGCTCAGATCGCTACAGAGGACAAATAGCATTCTAGTTGCTGCTTTCTGAAGGATGGTTTGTGGTTGTTACTGCCTGGTTCTGCGGCAGACCTCTTTCCTATTTGCAGCCCCACTCAAAGCTGGCAGTCTTTCACATAACCAATATATGGGTTAGAGGAGTATTTCAAATGTAGAACATAAAAAATATCTCTTAAGAACTATATTTCATTTTTACTGCTGGGAAGTGAGATATGCTCAGTTTTGTCCTTTACTTTGTAGATGTCTCATTACTCCAGGCCACTAACATCCTAAACACTTTATTGATATGACAGGCCCCTGAGTCTTCATAGAGTTTTTCTCCCACCTGTGAATGCATGTGTCTTAACACAATACGCAAACACTAGGTGCTCATCTGGTCCTCTTTCCATTATGTCTTCCATTTATAGGCCAATGTGATACACCACAGAGTATCCAGTCCAGAGAATCCAGACTATATTGTGGCAGACAGTAAGAAATGTGACCTAGATCTGGGACAGCACAGCAAGTGGATAATATTGTCTGCCCCAAGTAAACACAAAATAATTTCTGATTCTCTTTTCTGATATGGATAGAAAGGAAGGCATTCTTCAGATCAATGACAGCATGTCATATGTCAGAATTTTTGTTAATCTCTACCAGAAGAGAAAGCACATCTAGCATAACAGCTGCAATTAAGGCCACTACTTAAGTTTATAGATTTCTACTGTTATCCATCATGATCCATCATATTTCTGTAAAGACAATGCTGCTTAATTTAATGGACATAGAACAGAGACCACCCTGAATTCTGGGGGCTTCACAATAATATCTGCTATTCACTTCCAAGAGACAGTATTGATTTACTATCTTGAAAAGAAGGAGGCCTTCTCCACTCCAATAGTTCTTACCCCAGAGATCAATAACCAGTTGAGGATTTTGTCAACAAGCAATGCCCATTCCAATTATATGCTGGAGAAATGACCACAGGCTAAGTTTGTGGACATAGTGATCTCACTGTAAGCTGAACCTGGGTCAGGATTTTATATATCACCTGGTTGTCACATGCTCTTAATCATGTTGGCATTTTTCCCAGTAATCCCATTAAAGGTCTCAGTATTTCCCTCTTCCCAACACACACTTACTTGAGTTAATATGTATAATTCACTTTAGGGAAAGACTGGAAACTTACTACTGAATATACTTGCTGTGGTGTTATAGAGTCCTTCATCATAGACTCTCCTTCAGGTAATAGGTTCAAGGTCTGAGAACTGGCTCACATACAGAACTGGGTAAGGAATTCTGATTTTTTTTATTGGGGCAGCTGCCTTTAGTTTCTTGCTTATCTATCCTTGACTTCTTTTTGATTATGTAATTAAACACACCTTTCACTCTCACCTCTAGGAATGCCTTCTCTATACCTCTCTGAAGGGTGAGCCTCCTTAGCTGCCACTCCAGTTTTGTCACTAATTGTGAAAATTGCACATATCCTGTGTACCTGGATTTATTATTTTGGAACCCTATTATCAGCACTGCTGGAAGAAATCCCTGTTCTGAGACTGTACATCCTACTATCATCCCTGGCTTAGAAAAGGGCAGATATTACTGAATTTCCTTCTGTGGCAGAATGATTTATTTAAAACATTTATTCAAAAAAGCCTAATCCCATTGAGACTCCTGGCTTAAAACAGAATAATACCATTTGGAGAAAAAATATATTTGTTGCTCAACAACTGAGAGCAGACAACCACATTTAATTATTTGAAATGCCTGTATCTCTTCCACTGCTGAAAGAGCGACAGAATTTTATGGAGAATCAATTATTTCCTTCCACTGAACTTTTGTAAGTTCTCAGATGCACTGGGGAATTAATGTAACCTTTCAGAATCTGAATGAAAGTAAAAACGAGATTTTTATGGCAAGAGCTGAGATATTCTGAAATGAACACACATAGATGAAGAACAATAATGATATTAAGTACCGCAGATTGCGGGGTGGAATAAAATGAGGTATTTTTCTTGGGCAATGCAATTGAAGCATCTTGGAAATTAGAAACTGATGAGGTCATTTTATTATTTTATTATTTTTTGCCATGGAATCTACTATTAGATTATTCCAGGTGGGCTATAATCCCTAGTGTTTTCCCAAATTTCAGAGGCAAACTGCCAGCACCAGGGTGATTGTATGATGAAGGCCATAGAACTCTGAAGTTTCATCATGGAATGCAGTGGCCTGAAATTAATCAGATAGCAACAAGCTAAGTAGCTTCTATTACAGAGTCACTTTACATTAATACCATAATTGCTCTGGTGGAAGTATGGGTAAAAAAATGAGAAGTATCTTTGATGAATATTTTCTTTTTGAATCATCTTTGCTTAGGTTTTACTAAGAGGTTTTATGAAAAATACTATGACTAGGTGGATAATCTAATATATGTCATCTTACATATAAAAAAAACTGGGGTACCAAGTTCTGCCTAAAATCATATGTGTCTCTTGCAAAAGTTTCATTATTCCCAGTGAGGTATGTAATTTCAGGTTTTCTTTCTAAAAAGATGTAAAATTGATCTTTTGGCAAGTAAGAAGGTAAATGACTTCATTACACTATATCATGTTTTTTATGAAATCTCAGATTTCCCAAGAAACCATGTCATAGTTTTCTGAAAGTTTCAGAATTTCATTTAATATTAGCCTAAATGAGGAGTACTTACTCCTAAGTAAAGATTAAGGATGAAAAGTGTCCTATTTTTTTTAAATACTTTTTAAAATAATGGTTCACTAACAAAACTATAAAATCAAATACTAAAAGACAAATATTAAAATCCATACCACTAAATAATAACCTCTACATTTAAGTCTCATATTCACTGATGACTGTAAATAACTGAAATCTCAAAGAAGAAAAAGTAAAGCAATTTATTTTGGTTTTAGAAAAATTTATGTATCATATTAGCCTACTAGAGGCCCAGTGCATGAAATTCATGCACGGGGGCAGGGAGGGGTGTCCCTCAGCACAGCCTGCACCCTCTTCAATCTGGGACCCCTCAGGGGATGTCCAACTACCAGTTCAGGCCAGATCTCACAATCTGGGACTGCTGGCGCCTAACCACTTGCCTGCCTGCCAGCCTAATAGCCCCCTAACCACTCCCCTGCCAGCCTGATTGACGCATAACTGCTCCCCTGCTGGCATAATCATCTCCAACTGCCCTCCCCTGCTGGCTCAATTGCCCCCAACTGCCTTCCCCTGTGGGGCTGAGGGGACTGGAGGACTCCAGCTGGATAAGGTGTGTGGCACCTGCTGCCCTCTGGCAGGGCAAGGGAACTGGGCGCTGCCATCTTGTGGCTGTGGGAGCCGGCATTTCTGAAGGCATGACAGTCAATTATCACATTCCTTCTTTATTGGCTGTGGGTGGCACAATCTTATGAGGGCATGATAGTCAATTAGCATATTCTCTATTAGATAGGATGTTTTGAAAATTTCTTTTAAAATGTACTCAAATTTTACTTCTCTGAAATACTTCAGAATATACAGTCCTTGAATTGATTTTTAAAGTTTCCAAATAATAAAAGAATGTAAGACCACTAAACTATTTTCAGGTACTCTCCACTTCAGATTTGGAATTATTCTGTAAGTTACATGAAGAAAAGTCGCAATATCTTCCCAATTATTATGAATGTCTATCAAATGAAATAACAAACTCTGCATCTTCAGTTGTTATCTTCAAGAAACTTAACTCCAGATTGATATTCTTTATTTCATAGCTTGACCTCAATTTAGATTCAAATTTTGATCAATATTCTTTTGATAGATCAGTAACTACAGAATCCAAAGGCAAGAAACATAAGTTACTGTTGCCCTCCTCTTAACTGGAAGTATTAAGAGATTGCCTAAGCCTATTTTCTTAAAAGCATCATTCACAGTGTGTGTTTCACTGGAGTCTTTATTAAAGTGATTCCTGAAACCAGAAGCCTTAGGTGGTGACATGTTGATAAACAGAAACAATTATCCAAGTACTAATAAATCACTTTTTTAAATGTAAAAGTAAATACTCACTAAATGCTAACAAATTCCTATAGGAATCTAAATACTAAGGGCAAAGCTATTTCTTTTTAAAAAAGAAAGAAATGAAAACCTCTAAAACTCATAGGTCAGAAAATGGACTCATGACTTCAAAGCATTAGCAGAAATATCATTCATTAGAAGCAACAATCTGTGATATAGAAACTGGAGAACATGATGAAAGACAGAAAACACGATGACATCAATTAATGTGAACACAAAGGAGACATGAGTTTCAGACAGAAAGCATTCCACAACTCGTATTCTCCAGCACTCGCTTTTTTTCTTTAATCATGATGATTTTTTAAAGGGTGATATTCTGGGAATCATTCTTCATAATTGCTCTTTACCATTTTCAAAGACTACTTTGCCATATAAAGCCAAAAAAATAAACAAGGTAGATAGGAGAATAGAGAGATTAGAATGAGAGATGGTAGACTATGGCAACACTCAAAAGAACTACCCTTAAAAAGAGCTCACACTTCTGTGCATGTGATACTCCAGGTACAGAGGGATCCACTGAGCATGGATGGGACCATGCCCACTGTCAACAACTATTAATCCCAAGTCACCAAAATGAAGGTAAAGAAAGAAGGTTGTGCAGCCCATTCAGGAAACTTTGGGCCCCATGGTTCACCACAGCAAGCGTATCTGAGGCCTTATAATGGCAGACACGCTTTGATATATGTTACAGATGTCAACACATTTGATTCTCCCAACAAGACTGAGGATTTAGAGATGAAGAAACTGCATTGCAGAGAGGTTGACCATCTTAGCCAAGGTAATACAGGAAGTAGGAAACAGAGTCAGGATTGAAACTGGGATTCTGGCCCCAACCTACACTCTTAACTACCTTGGTATCTAAAAAATCAGCAATATGTCCTAGAGAAGTATGGTGTTTCATAAACAAATGGACAAAGAGATAAAAATAACAAATCAGTCACGCAAAGAGTGTGTGTGAGAGAGAGTTTACAGGAGTTTTGTATATATAAAATGAATACATCTCTACTAAGATATTAATTTTTATTATCTTTCCCAGTTATTACCTCCTCAATAAACATATAAAACTGCTTAAGGAGAATACACAACCAGTTCAATTTTTTTATAGTTTCTACTTCTAGTTTTTAAGAATTCTAAATTTAGTTTCTGTAATTCAATTTAATAGCTTCTCTAAATCCACATGCCCTCTATGGCATAAAACTTGTTTTAATCATCCCTAGGTAAACTCGGTGAAATTAGAAATTACTCCATAACTCCAGGTTAAAAATCCATTAACTCTGCATTTAAATCTACATATCCTTTTGCCTGTGTGGGACCCTCTTCCTTCTGCCTGGTGTTTATCAGTTTCAGTACCTGCGGGAGGTCTGTGGACAGGCTTGATCATGACTGATAAGGCCCTTTTAATCCTCTCACCTCTCTCTAGTTGCGGGGAACTGCTGACTTGCTCTTTTATGATTTCCAAGGACCCCAGAGTCGCACGGAGCTGTCTCGGGTCCCCTCGGCCTTAGACCATCCAAACTGCCATTCCTCCTCACAGCTGGAAACGGCTCTGGTAGGGATTTCTTTAGGAGACCTGTATTTCTCCAAGCTGTAGCCCTAGGAGTGAGATGTGCGTTTTCTCTGCTCTCTAGTCCCTCTGGGGGCTACCCACTCTCTCCCTGATTAAACTGGGAGAGTGGAGCAGTGCACAATCCTTTTTTCTGAAACCATACCAATCTCTAACCCTGGAGTGGTTCCCTTCCCTCATTTCCTCTCTCCCAGGCATTAAATCTGTGTATCCTTTGGGGAGAAAATCTACCTCTTGTATTTATTGTGAGTTTTTCCAAAATTTATGGTTTATAGATAAACTATATTCTCTTATTTCTTCAGGCTCTTCATCTATTAGAATACAAAATGTTTGATCTTTTTTTCTCTCAAAAAAACAGTCCCTTTCTGGGATATCAAAACCGCTTTGGCAAATTCAACTCTGAGGCTAGACTGCCTGGGTTCAAATTCCAGCCCTGTTCTTCACCAGTTGCATGATCTTTCACCAGTGACTTTAATGCTCTGGTACTCAGTTGCCTCACCTTAAAAAAAGTAATAATACATGATGGGATCAATGCTGCACAACTGATAATAAATAGTGTTTGAGTCCTGGAAATATATTGCTTCACTTCATGAGTGCTATTCACTATGTAAAAAAGCACCAACATGGCATACTTTTTAATTTAATGCACATTGTTGACATTTTCTTTATTGCTTTCTTAAGTCTAAAGACAATCAACAAAATGATAAAGCCAACTCTGGATTTTAGCATTTGCTGGTTTCCCTGGTGTAAATACTCGCAGTATATCTGAATTTAAGCTGGCAAATTACATGTCAGTGAAACGAGCTGGGAAGAGCATTGTAGTTATGCAGCATTCTACTGTTGACAGAGAAGCATAAGAACATAGAACATTGTAGTAAAATAATTAGGAAGTGTTATGTTTGAGTGTTGCTTTCCTTTTTTTTAATAAAATTTGTTTAAATGCAAGTTTACATAAAATTTGATTTTTTTTAATGGCTGTGTTAACAACTGTCCCATAAAATTCTTGAAAAGGTACCACTCAGCTCCATGCCACCAGCCACCACTTCAGCCCCATCACAGCTCCAGCGCACTACTGGATGCTGTGTTTATACGTACATTCCTGACTCTTTACCCTAATTTATAGATGAGGAAAGAGAGGATCAAAAACTTAAGTAACTTGTCCAAGGTCATTCAAGAGCTAAGTAGTGCCCTGATCGGTTTGGCTCAGTGGACAGAGTGTTGGCCTGCAAACTGAGGGGTCCCGGGTTCAATTCTGCTTCTCCCTCGTCGATGTTTCTAACTCTCTATCCCTCTCCCTTCCTCTCTGTAAAAAAAATCAATAAAATAATTTTAAAAAAGAACTAAGTGGTGGAGATAAGGTTTAATCCAGATCTGTCTGATTTCCAACCATTTTTGGTGGCTTGGAAATTCATGTGGTCATCGCCAAAATAGTTATTATTTATTTATTTTTTTAGGATTCTGGCCACTGGGCGAGGGTCACCCCAGGGATGTGCTCTTCTTACCTCAAGCTATAACTCAGATAGGCACACTGTTCATCGTTTACTTCAAAGCATATCAGGAGAGAGTGATATAAACATAAGGAAGTTGGTTGCCCTGAGCAGGAACCCACATTCCAGGCTGTTCTATCAGCATTGTGTTAGAAAGGGCACATTTCAGAGGTGGCTACTACAAGTGTTTTGTAATCCACATTTCAAGTAAGGTGACATATTTTGCTAAGTAAAATAGCCAGTGTCAGACAGAAAAGTATTTTCATGGGGGAAATTGAGTGTTGATTTCCTTTTTTATAAAATTTATTTCAATGTGCCCTGACCAGTTTGGCTAAGTGGACAAAGCGTCGACCTGCAGACTGAAGGGTCCCAGGTTTGATTCCAGTAAAAGGCATGTACCTTGGTTGCGGGCGCATCCCCAGTGGGAGATGTGCAGGAGGCAGCTGATCGATGTTTCTCTCTCATCGATGTTTCTAACTCTCTATCCTTCTCCCTTCCTCTCTGTAAAAAATCAATAAAATATATATTTAAAAAATTCTTTCAATGCAAGTTCATATACCATATTTTCCGACGTATAAGACTGGGCGTATAAGACAACCCCCAACTTTTGAGAAGATTTTCCTGGGTTAAAAAGTCCGGACGGAGACCATATAGCGGCACAAAAAGGAGCCGACCAGAGACACTTGCGGTCTCCATTCGGCTCCATTGAAATGGGTGGAGTGCGGCTGTTTTTTAGCTCCCCCCACCGTTACACAGCCACCGCAGATTTTCCAGGCTGGCTCAGAAGTTTCAGCACCCACCCTATAAGACAACACCCAGCATATAAGATGACCCCCAACTTTTGAGAAGGTTTTCCTGTGTTAAAAAGTCATCTTATACACCAGAAAATACGGTAACTCCAGTTTTTAAATGACTGGTAGTGAATTAGCATATGAACATTGGAAGTGTGATATCATAGTGAAGATTATATAGACTAGCTAAATGCATATACTGGTACTCCTCATTCATGGGTTAACTGAGGATCAGAATACTCTGGTGTCTGGGACTTGCTGTTTAATGGGAAATTAATGATGATAAAACAATCATGCAGAAGTCCAGAGGCACAAGAAGGCACCAGCGACTGAGCCAGTGTGACTCAGGAGAGGTTGTGCATCTTTGTGGGAGGGGGAGGACCCATCCTGGGAGTTGAGGCCAGCAGAAGGTTGAAGAACATTTCTTAACCCATGCCAAGCCTAAAGCCTGGCTTGCAGCAACTCAGTTAATCCAGTTCTCGTCAATTTGTAAAAATACTCATTTTTTTGGTGCACAGGGAATTCATAGGTGTGTCTCCCAAATAATTATTTTTCTCTAGGATTCTAACCATTGGAGTCTCTGTTTTCTAATTCGCCTGGCT
The DNA here is from genome assembly GCA_004026665.1 of Murina feae. NCBI lineage: Eukaryota > Metazoa > Chordata > Mammalia > Chiroptera > Vespertilionidae > Murina > Murina feae. Next base: position 32,895 of record PVJC01010063.1, read on the forward strand.
ATCACTTTGCCTTCCGAAGAATGTCCCGGTCAGAGCTCTGCCAACAGCCCTTTAAGGCAGCTGCTTTTTTGTCTGCTCCACTGAGTTTTCAGGTGTCAAATGGAGTGACTGCTCCCTAGATCCTAACCTTGGTGTATCTTAAAAGACCCCTTTGTCTGACCCCATTTTGCACCAACATTTAGATAACTAATCCTTTCCTTCTGCCCCCAAAACAGGTTACCACAGAGTAGCTTTAACCTTTTTGCCTCAGACTTTTTAAAATTTTATTTTCATCCTCAACTTAAGTGTTCAGAATCCCTTTCCTGAGATCTTGCTGAAGAAAGAATGTGGGCAGATTATGACTGACTTTGAATGCTAAAATGTTTGGACTTGATCCTATGGGACAACAGAAGGCTCTTGGGGTGGGGATGGGGGTGACACAGCCAAAGCTCTATGTTAGATAGATAACAATAATGGCAGCATGATGAGTGCATTGCAGAGATAAGAAAATTAGAGACAGAGTCAGGGTCAAGGGGCTATTTCAACATTTCAGAATTAAGATGATAAGGGCCTGAACCGTTATAACCATGCATATGCAGGGGGAGAAAGCGCAAATATCTGAAGTTTAATTTGAAATAGACAGTCAAGGGCTTTATCAATGATTGGAAATAAAATACAACAACCAAAGTTAGGAAGAAGTAAAGCTAGAAAAAAGCAAAATGAGTTGACTTCCATGATGTGAAGAGAAGAATGTAGGTGGCAATATGGAAATGGCTGGCAATATATTGACAATGTAAATCTAGTTAAAAAAATAGAATTGCAGAAGAAATTCAAATTTTTTTCTCAGTGAAGTAGTTCAGTCATCTTCAGCTGAAAGGAAATTATTGGTGTTTTAAGAAGACTCCTAAAAGTCATCTAATACAACTTCAATAATCCATCTTTAGTGTATCATTAACAGTATCATATCTAGCTTCCAATGGTTACTTATAGAGTAGGGAGTTAGCTAACAATAATATTTAGGATCATGAAAAACCAATCTGAAAGAATATATGCACCCTATGTTCATAGCAGTGCTATTAACAATAGCTAAGACCTGGAAACAGCACAAGTGCCCATCAGTAAATAATGGATAAAGTAAGCTGTGGTACATTTGCACAATGGAACACTACACTGCTGTAAAAAAGAGGGATCTCTTATCTGTTGAGACAGCATGGATGACCTAGAGAATATTATGCTAAGCAAAATAAGCCCGTCAAAGAAAGACAAATAACACATGATCTCACTTATATGTGGAATCTAATGAACAAAATAAACTGATAAACAAAATAGGACCAGAGGTATAAATGCATGCAACAGAATAACAGATCTCAGTGGGGGTGAGGTTGGGAGGTGATAGGAAGAGATTTACCAAAGAATATATACACATATATGCATAATCAGTGGACACAGACAATAATATGAGGATGCTTGGGTGGGATGGGGTTAGGTGGAGGAGGGCAAAAAGAGAGAAAACTGTAGACATCTGTAATAGTGTCAACAATACAAAAATAATATTTAGGGTCAGAAAATCATTGTATCTTATTAATGTTTTAGATATCAGAACTTTGAACAAAATAAGCCTGTTATGATGGTGGCTCTAGTTATCCTTTATATAAATGTAATCAATGCATTGTCCTACTCAAAATTCTTTCACTGTGCTTCATCAAATGTTGGGGGAAAAAAAACACGTAAACTCCTTAGCATTTCAGACAAGACCTTTTGTGATCCAGCCCCTCTCTATCAGTCTAATTTCTTTTCTCACAAATTCCCTAGAAGAATGCTGGATAAGCACATGCACAATCTCTCTTCAAAGGTTTTGTGCATTAAGTTGGTGATTGTTTTTTCACATTTCCACTCAATGACTTGGTTAGAATCAGACTCAAAATATGTTGACTGGAAAAGTATTTGAAGAAAAAAGAAAAGAAGAAAGGTGCATTTTGGAAAATGAGGAGCAGACAGATCATATTGCCAATTCACAGAACAACAAGAAGGAATTAAATGTCAAAGACAAAGAAAAAATGGGGCTCTGTTATCTAAAGACAAACCACAGCTGCCATCACTCCTACTCGAGGCAGCACTATTTTCTAGCTATCTCGCCACTTCTTGTGGAGATGAATGATTAAAAAAAGAATGTCAACAATCTTTCTCCTGAGATAACTTTTAGTTTGGTTAATAATTTTGAAATAAATTCATTTTAGTTGTGTGAGGTCTTTGAAAATTTATATAGTATTAACCTGGAGAAATTAAAAGTCAGTGACCATAAAAAATTATAAAATAGTTAGCCATATTTTTTGGTTCCAAAGGTTTTCTGACTAACCATTTAGAAAGATGATGCTTCAGTGTGGTAAAACAAACCAGTCCATTGGCAGCATTAATAGAACTCCCTGCCTATAGACTTGGGTTTCTCCTTGCATAGGCTAACTTCATCAATGAATGTCACTCCTAGAAACAAAGAATGATTTCTAAGTTGACAAGAGAATACCAAATTCCTAATCTATACTAATAAAAGAGTAATATGCTAATTAGACCAGGAGACCTTCTGGGAGACCTTCCAGACAAAGTTATGGTGGCTGGCTGAGGCAGAGGTGATTAGGAGCAACCAGGCCAGCAGGGGAGTGCAGTTCGGGGCGAGTAGGCTGGCCGGGGTGGGGTTGGGGCAGTTGGGGGCAATCAGGCCAGCAAGCAGAGTGTTAGGGGTGATCTGGCAGGCAGACAGGTGAGTGGTTAGGAGACCCAGATTGTGAGAGAGGTGTCCGAGGTGTCCCAGATTAGAAAGGGTGCAGACCAGACTGTGGGACACACTGCCCCCCATTGGTGCACAAATGTTGTGCACCAGGCCACTAGTATTGATATAACTGTTCATGCTATAGGTTTTGATTTGTAATTGTTGGGAGAAAAGGAGCAAACCCTAGCTACCTCTAAGGCAAAGGCATTAAGATGGATTTCATTAAAAATGTAATTTCATTTAATTTTTTCCCTCATGGTTGTTCTCATTTAAAAATAATAAGGTAAGAGAAGTTCCAAGATGTTATTGATCAGCTAGCAAGTAGTAAAACCTAAGTTTGAACAGTTTCAAAATTTAATTCCAATATCTATGTTATTTATCTCTTCACACCTTTGCCTCAAAAACCTGTTTCTGAAAGAAGGCTAGAGGAAGGTGAGTAGAGAATACAATGAATATAATAATCTCTTTAAGTGATAGAATTTATGATAATTTCAATAATTATAATTTAAGCAATTTTTTAGCAATTTATATTTTTTAAACTAAATTTTACTAAATACTTTTTTCTAAGATACTAAAAATGTATGGGATCCTTTAGGCTCCCCTTTTTTAATGACACTAACTCTTTAAAGTGAACATTACTATTTGGGGATACCCTGGCCCTTTCCCCCCATTCCTTCAGCCCTGGGAGTGAAATAGGAATTTTAGGGGTGGTGAAAAAGATAGGTTTTAGGAAATTTTTGAAATTTTTGAAATTAAGGGAACTGTGGAGGAAGCACAGAGCTGCAGAGCAACAGAAGGTATATCTCCATAGAATAGGGAAGCTGAGAAGCTGCAACAGGTACATTTCCATAGAATGAGGGATCTGGGAACAGCAGAAGGTCTATATTTACAAAATAAAGGGAAGGAAGGCCTTCATCCAGAAGAAGAAAGCCCAAAGGAAATAGGAAAGCAATAAGGAAGGAGGGGGGCGGGGATCCTCACATGTATCATGTGAAATTCAAACATTGAGCCCAAGAGTTACCATAGTAACCAGTCCAAGGGAATAGTGACCAATCAGAGGGAATATCAAGGCACCAGGATCTGCAGCCTTTATAAGCCACAGCGAAAAGGAATTCAGTGGGACCTTTTCCCCCTCTTTACGTAGGAGTCAGTTCTGTGGGAGTCTGTAATTGTTCTTCAATAAATCTCCACCTTTGCTATACTATCCTCTGTCTGTGATTCATTCTTCAACTCTGGTGGACAAAGAATCCAGGTTCCAGTCCAAAAATTCTGCTTCACCAGGTTCCAGTGCACATTTGCCAGCCCTCTCCAGAAATTACCCACGGCTGCAGTAGGTCTTGCCTACTTCCTGAGGGCAGCCACATCCAGTGATTGTCCAATGCAAGAGAATAGTAACCTGGCCCCTCCAGTACCCAGATTTAGAACTACTCTGACAGACCACCCCAACCCCAAAGCTCCCCACACAGCTGTCTGAGGCCATTGTTGAGATCTCCTTGAAATCCATCTTCTTCTGCCCAATCTTTCTTTCCTTCCTCCAGAGATGTTGAACCCAAGAATGCTCCCTGATAAACTTTCTGCTAATCTCTATTTCAAAGTCTGAACTCCAGGAAACCAGACCTACAGTACAACTTCAATCGAAAATATCAGTAAATGAAGAAATTTGCTGGTAACATTATCCCGGCTGGAAAAGATAATATCATTTTCAAAAAAACATTCACACAATCTATAAAAAGGAAGTAGTTTAATCAGAAAATCAGCCTTATTTATTTTAGCTTATGTAATCAATAGAGTCATAGATTTGGCAAATTCAAGAAACTGCTGATCAAACAGATAATTTAGTTTGTAATACCCCAAATTAAAAATGCATACAAAAATCTTAACTTTTACATAACCATTTTTTTTAGAAAGGAATAAACTAGGTTGATATTTAAAATAAAGCTTTGATATGAAAGTATTCTTTTTTACAAATGGATAGTAAAAGAAATGGAAATATGCCAAACCATTTTTTTTAAAATGCATACTTGGATTCTGTGCTTCAGGGAGATGATGATGCATTTGCAGAATCACAGAAGCAGTCATGACTGGGAAGTCTAGCTATGGATGGGACCCAAGTGTGAGCTCATTCATCAAATACATCATTACATGGTTTTGGTTGTGACGGTGCCAAATCCTTTCTGTTTTTACTTGTCTTGATTACAGAACACTGCCCTAAGATGCAAAGGAATAAATTAATTTGTTTTTATGCAACATATAATTTATATAATTTTCTATTCTTTAAAGTTAATTCCCACAAGGAAATTAATCACAAAAATAAACAATTCAATTTTTAAATTCCGATGCAAGTGTCAGCAGAATCTTTACTATTCTCATAGAGACTTCTGAATAACTGTTTTTAGCATCCATGTAGTCAAGTGAACTCCTCTAAGTTATTTGGGTACTAGGAGAGACGACTTTTCACTTGATTTTATTTATTTATTTTTAAATCCAATCCAAAACCTATATTTTACAGGTTAGAATGAAAATTTGAAGTCCCAAAGTGAAATATTAATGTTCTTCAGTATTTGCCATCTTAACATAAATACATACATAAGTATAAATTAAAATATATGTTTATGTCAATGAATTAATATTATTATAAGAACTTAAGCTCAGAACATAATGACTAATTTTGGCAAATATTTCTTTCTCACAAATAATCTTTGATGTTGTTCTATATCAATTTAAAACCAAGAGAGCACCAAGCAAATTAATAAATCATTCTCTGATTCTGGTCTTCCTCTTTTAAAAAGATATAATCTTCCAGAGAATTCTACCACCTTAACAAAGATGCATCCACAGGTCGAGGCTTCTGAGAGCATGCTCTCCAGAAAGGCAAATCAGGGATGACAAAGGTGCTCTCTTCATTGGCCCAACATGACAGAAGTTTATTCCCATGCTGTGCTGAAAAGCAACCCTACAAGCACTGAATGACTTTAAGATAAATTAGAAAAGGTTCAAAGTTAAACTTATTATTAAATACTAGTGGCCCAGTGCATGAGATTTGTGCATGGTGGGGGAATTCCCTCAGCCCAGCCTGCATCCTCTCTAATCAGGGACCCCTTGGAGGATGTCCAACTGCTGGTTTAGGCCTGATCCCACAAGGGTCGGTCATCTCTCTCACAATCTGGGACTGCTGGCTCCTAACTGCTCACCTGTCTGGCTGCCTGAAAACACCTAACTGCTTCTACCTGCCTGCCTAATTGCCCCTAACCCCTCTGCCTGCCTGCCTGATCACCCTTAACTGCTTCTCACCTGCCGGCAGAATCCTTCCCCCAACTGCTCTCCCCTGCCAGCCTGATCTCACCCCCAACTCTCTTTGCCTGTCTGATCACCCCTAACTTCCCTCCCCTGTTGGCCTGATCTCACCTCCAAATGCTCTCCCCTGCCAGCTTAATCTCACCCAGTCTCTATCTCTCTTTGTTTTTCTCAGCAGTCCTCCAGGCCTCCCTGCCTCCCTGTCTCCCTCTTTCTCTTTCCTTGTGGGAGGGGGCAGGGCCATTGGGGGCCACTCCACTTTCTGCCAGACCTCCCTTCCATTCAGGCCTCTTCAGGCCCAGTCTGTTCCATTTCCTCATTCTGAGAGAGGCTCCAAGAGTGAGCTTCACGGGAGGGAAAGAAAGGGAGAAAAGACTGTGAGCTGGTGGGCGCTGTGTGTGTGTCTGTGCATGTGTGTGGTTGTGAGTGTGAGTGCTGCCCTGCCTACCCTGTCCCCACCTCCACTACCACAAGTTCCTACCCACCAGAACCTACTACACGTGCAGCCTTATTAGGTCGAGTCTCTGGTCATTGTGGATGTGACAGACCCAGGTTTTTTATATATTAGGATGTCTTTAACTAGGTGAGACTAACTAGAAAATTTTTCAAAGCTCCTATTACAAATGTGGTGCAGAACAGGATCAGTTTGCACAAAGGCATAAAGGTGTTCCTTGTGATGTTATTGGTGGAGCAAAAAAGTTCCTTTTCTCCCCTAGGCTTGAAGGCCTCTGTTAAAATGCAAATGTTCTCTGGTACATAACTTCCTCGGAAGAGCCCTGAGGGCAAAGAAAAACAAGTTGGCTGAGATAGCTGAATTTTCCATATAATATTTCAAGCAGGACATTTTATGAGCTCATCTTAACCTCTAAATGAAATATCTGAAATAACAATATCATTTATTGGAATGCAAGGTGCCAGATATTGTATTAATGATTTATATAATTTATCACATTCATTCCTTGCAATAACCCAATGGATACATAGTATTAGTAGCTACAGGTTTGAGAAACTGAGATTTAGAAGAGTGTTTTGCCTAAAGCAGAACTGGTAGGAAAGCAAATGAACTCACCTTTCAAGTCTGACACTGGTCATTACACAAACTACCTCTCCAGCATCCCCACAGGGATCTTCTCTTTATCTTCTCCTCTCTCAGTGGAAAATAGGTTAACTGTTACCTTCCCATTGGCCACCTCTGCTCGCCATCCAACCCATTCTACCTACACCACGAAACTGATCCTGCATCTCTTGATTTTCTCCTCCTCACCATAATATCTATTCAGTATCTCCAGTTAATCCTATGGAACGAGTTTCTCCTCTCCAACTTGTTATTTCTCTACTTCTTTACTTTGACAATTTCTGAATAAGCATTCTAAAAGTGTAATCTCCATTTTATCATCAAACAATTTGAACCATGTACAAATTGGTTTCCAAAAGTAATAGCAAATGGGGCGTAGAGTCCTTGTTGACTATTCCTGGCCACCCCTCAACTCATTTTTCCCACATGTAACACCCAGTCAGAAATTTGCCTGTTCTTTCATAATCATTTTCCCTTGTACTTTTACTGTGATTACTAGTTTTGATGGGTTCAAAATTGATTTTGTCATCTTAATTTTTTTTAAATCCTCATCCAAGGATATTTTTTTCTATTGATTTCTAGAGAGAGTGGAAGTGAGGTAGTAGAGGGAGAGAGAGACACATTGATTGGTTGCCTCCCACACTCACCCCTACTGGGGCTGGAGAACCTTCCACCAAGTTATGTTCCCTTGAACCCTTGACCAGGAATCCAACCCAAGACGCTTCAGTCCATGGGCTGACACTCTAACCACTGAACAAACTGGCCAGGTCTGCAGTCTTAATCTTTAAGGTGTGTCTGTGTCTAGTCTTTCACTTTCCCAACATATAGAATAATACTTCTCCAGAATGTAAACTCCTAAAATAACACTTTGATCATATAGCTGCCTTTTCTCTTAACTTATCAAGCATTCTTGTGGTCTCAGGATAATGCTGAAACTCCTCTACCGAATTTCCAAACCTTTCAAAGTATGAAATCTCACTCCAAGTCAGTTCTCACTTCCTTCCACCCCTCTCTGCTTAAAGTGTCCCTGCCTTCTGATTTCCATTATCCAGTAACATCCCTCACTGCTCCTGGCCAGGTGTTTGCACCCATGCATGCTTTGTGCTTTATCACTTCAGCATGGCTTGCACTGCTGCTGCTGCTTTCCATGCCTCTGCCAACTCACTTCCCACTCAACTTAGTTTCCTCTGAGAAGTCTTACCTCCCAGTTCCATCCAGCAGGTCTTTCAACATTTGGCAAGTGCAATTCAGTTGACATTTTAAAAATGTCTTTTTTCATCATCTTTGTCATGAATGTATATCTTGCCTCTAGATCCAGATTTATCATTTTCTTGAGAGCAGTGCAGAAAGTTTGGGTCATTTTTTTAAAATATCTCTGCCCTTACCCCATAAGTTATAATACTTGGCCTGTCAAAAGTCATCACTATATATTGGTTGAATAAGTAGGAGGTAAAATTTAGTTAGAATTTTATACTAATTTACTGAAGAATTGGCAATCACATTTTTTAAAGCTATAAATGTAAAACATATTTTTAATTAGGTACTTTTTAGGGTGCAAATTGTTGAATTTGCTTCCACCTTCTGCACTCTCACCAAACTCAGAATTCTTCTCCAAAATTTGTAAGCCTAAACTATTAAGTCTCAACAGAACTGAGGGTTTTCTTTCTGACAGTTTCTATTTATTTCTTTTTCCAGGTGTTCACTTTATCAAGATATTCTAGGAGCTTATTTTCTGGTATATTGCTCACTGCTACATTACTAAAAGCAAACAGGCAGGCTGCTAAAAAATTAAAAGTCTAACTTAGTCAAAGATGACTCTACTCAGGTAGTAAGAGTAAAGTAAAATGCAAAAATATAAAGTTGTCCATGAAAGCTTATACAAATACTAGAAAATTGGCCTGAAAATGAAAGATGAAGCCAGTTTCTCCAAATCCAGGTTAATACTATTAAAAGTCTTTACATTTGCTTCTCAAATAATTCTCCATTTCCTAAGTCTGGCTGTCCAAGCGCTAGCATCACGCTCATCATATCAGTGCCAACTTACTCTTGGAATGGTTAGAGCTTAATTTTTGAAAAACTGCATTTTACATGATCCCTTCGTAAGGCTAATTTAGACAGAATTGGGATATGAAATAAGGACAATGTATAATATCTGAAGAAAAATAAGGAGAAATCATTTATTCAAGAGTTGCAGTCCACCCATGAGCATTACTTCTCAAATGAATTAAACTATACTTACAGGTACAATTCTGGATGGAGCTCTAGATAAAAAATTGGGAGCTATTTCTTTTTATACTCACCTGAGGCCATGTTTATTAATTTTGAGAGAGAGAGGAATGGAGAAAGAGAGAAAAGGAGAGAGAAAGATCAATGTGAGAAAAATTGATCAGTTGCCTCCTGAATATGTCCCAACCAGGAACCTACAACCTAGGTATATACCTGCCTGGCAATCACACTTTTGTTGCACGGGACGATGCTCCAACCAACTGTGCCACCAATCAAAGCAAAAGCTATTTTTTAAGTCACTGGCTCACTCTGAGATAGAATGATGTTTGCTAGACCCCTTGCAAATCACTCTTAGGAGAACTTAAAATAGAGTAAAACATTACCACCAAGAGAGATGTGTCAAGTGAAACCATTATTTTTTTTTCAGTCAAATACATTAAAATTAAATATTACAGTGTGGGACCATTGATTTCTCTGAATGAATGATATATTGATTATTCAAAGTATAACAAGTTTGTTAGATAACTAGATACAAGGAAGGAAAAAATGGCAATGGCTCATGATTGAATTTGATAAACTTTCAATTTTATGTTTTCACTTTTTAAAATGTGTATATCTAATTTTATAAGACAAAAGAACCATTAAAACAATGTTAGTAGAAAACTGAATATATAACAAGAAATACAATATGTTGAAAATATTCATCTGAAATTAATCCAGTTACACATGTAAAATGTTTAAATTTACATAATCTGTTGATGGTTACAATGATCAGGATACTACTTATTTGAAAAAAAATATGAACAAAATAAATAAAAGAAAGCATCCACTTTGCACAGGGGAATACTTCAAATACTATTTTTCTTGGATTTTGCATAAAACAGTTGCTCTAATATCACAAATTCAATTAAAATAAGTATCATAGTTAAGAACTCAAATACACTTAAAAATTTTTTTAGTAACCCCCCTGCAGGCTAACTGCAGAGGAAAGACAATAAGAGCAAGCAGAGAAGACTAGAACCTAATATCCTTTCATTCTACTCCTGTCTACTTTAGCAAGTCGCAGAGGATTCTGTGATTTGCAAGGAAGAAACTTGATTGACACAGCTCCTCTGTGAGATCTGAGAACAGATGGAAGCCTGACCACTCAAGGTGGATATGCATGTGGAGGTGTTTCATATACTTGTTTCTCTTCCTTTCCTCCTGGGTCAGGAGAATGAAGAAGCTAACTACATCAAACGTATACCTTCCCAGACATCATTCAAGGGAATCCTTTTGTGTTTATAATCAGTTAAACCTTAGCTACCACATTTAAGACAGGACCCAAACTCCGACACCATGATTGAGTGTTGTTTTTATAGCCATGATATGTTAATGCTAGAGCCATAGAGCAAAATATTTATACAATGAGACTTGTTCATGGCTTTCGTACTAGAAGGAATGCTGCACTTACTTCTTTAAGTGCCATCTTAAAATGATGGTAAAGGGAATTAAAATGTACTTTAAACAAACATTTTGCTTAACATTTTCATAGGGGCAAGCATATACGTTAGTGTGTTTTAAAGGGGCGAGCGGCAAAGGAATATTTTAAATTACAGATCCTTTTCATCTTGGATCCGTAAAGCATGCTTTGACTGATGTGAGCTTAACTCAAGTGTGCTGCGATTGTATGATTAGTGTATAAGCTGACTTTGCACACTATTCCTGACTATTACCTTCATCCTCTAAATTTGCCAAACTTCAGGTAAGGCTCACTCTCTATTATATGCATACTAGGGGCCCGGTGCACAAAAATTTGTGCACTCAGGGTGGAGGGAGTCCCTCAGCCCGGCCTGTGCCCTCTCACAGTCTGGGACCCCTCAGTGGATGTCCTATGATGGCCCCAGTCTGCCAGGCACCTTGTGTGTGTGTGTGTGTGTGTGTGTGTGTCACCACTGGGGACCTGCCCCCAGCCGCATCTGAGGCTCGGAGCAGTCCTCTTGTGTGTGTCTACCTGCTGGGGGCCTGCCCCCAAGCACACCGTGGAGGCTTGGAGCAGGCATCCCCTCTATGTTGATCTCTCAGACTCTTGCCCTCTCCTGCATGTTGTTCTCTTTTTTGAGCTGTGACCAGGGCTGGGTGCGGCCTGCCTCCCAAGCTTGCCTACTGCCCATCTTCCTCCAGCCACCAGAAAGCAGGGAAAACCCCGCCTCGTGGTCAGGCCAGCCTTTTCCTGCTCCCTGATCCCCGGAAGGGACCTGGGAAGCCACCAAGCAGGCCGCCAACTCTTTCCCACT
>PVJC01010064.1:0-44490 GCA_004026665.1 Murina feae
TCACTTGTTTGGAACCTCCTTTCCTGAAATCCCAGGCTGGGCAGGCCTCTGCCTTTGCATATGCTGATCCCTTTGCCCAAGGTTCCCCCTCACCCCCACCCCAGGGCCCAGGGTGAGCTGCTTGTTTTGTTTCTAGACCCGACTAAGATGCTCCCTCCTCCAGGAGGCCTCCCCAGTCTCGCCAATGAGGGCCCAGAGCTTCCTCCTCAGGCATCCAGGTACTGTCTGCATCCCTGTGTGACGCGTGCCCTTGCCGCGTGGCATTATCACCGGTTTCCACACTGATCTCCCAAACCAGGCTGAGCATCTTAACCAAAGCATCCCTCACTGAGGGAACTCTACTCTCAATCCCAAAGTAGAAGCTCCTAGCACGTTTGTTGTTGGAAGGAATATGAGTGGGACACAGCCCTAGCCTTCCAGGAGCACACAACTATCTCAAGAAATAAAAAGGGCTTTGGGTTTAAAGAGACCTAGATCCAAACCCAGGCTCTGCCACTTCCCGGCTGTGTGACCTTGAGCACGTCTTTTCATCTCTCTGAGCTTCCGTTTCCTCATCTGTAAAATGCGGGTGCTCATAGCCTCCTCCTCACAGGGCTGCTGGGAAGAGTCAACAGAGAGCTCCTGGTACATCATTGGTGCGCTTGTCCCTGGGGCACCCCTGGTCGGTGGGCATGTCCCAGGCATCAAGGACAAGGCACTCACTCCCAGGTGGCTCCTACCTGCTCTGTGCAGACGCAGCGCCTCCAGGATGTAGGAGCCCGAAAGCTGGGCCCTCAGTGCGGGGATGTCCAAGGGCAGGGGCCCGCCTGCTCCGGGCTTGTCCCCATCAGGCTGTGGTGGGGTCGGGGCGCCCTGCCCACCCTTGCTCTCCCCCGTGAGGCTGGGCACCAGGCAGTGGATGAAGTGTAACTGAGACCTTCGGATCACACTGGACAATGCATCCTAGAACCGGAGGAGAGGGAGTCAGGCCAGCTGTCCAGGGAGAGACAGACAGGGGTCAGGACATTTCCCAGCAAACACTCATCCTCATCTAAGCATCGCCTGGAGCCTCTCTGTCCTACACCAAGGACCTCCTACCTACAGCCTGCTTCGTACTCGTGAAAACCAGGGGGCCTTCATAACAGCCCTTGTAGTAACAGACAGAGAAACTAAGGCATGGAGAGGGCAGGGGAGAGGCCCAGCAGAAGAGGTGGACTAGAACCCAGGACCTGATATGTGGGCTTTTTCGGTATAAGATGCTATGAGGTTTTTTTCAAAACTTACCCTCCCCGTGCCCCCACCTTTGGGCTCAGCCTGACCACTGACCAATCACATTTCCGCATTTGCTACTGGATGAACGTTTCTAGGTAACACAGTTACATCCAGTGCTGCAGCCTGCTGCTTCTCCCCAGGAGAGCTTGGTGGTGAACATGTGGGCCGTGGGGAGGGAGGAAGCCAGGCGGGCCTGGCGTGGTCAGGAGGACAAGTGTGGTTCCTGCAAAACTGCCTGAAGCCACTCAAGTCAACACCAAGTAGCCGAGGCTTTGACCTCAGACTGGGACCATCACTCCCCAGGAGGATGACTGTGGCCCTTGCTGCCTGAGTGCCAGGGTCCTCCTCTGTGGCACTCAGGCGATGCCTGCCCCCCAGGCTCATTGGGAGGTTAGAGGTGCTACAAGTAGGCGACCTGTCCTGGAGGAGGGGAGGGACGCGTGGCTGTGGGGACAGGGCACCCACTCACCATCTGCAGCTTGATCTGGGAGCAGGGGGCTCGCCTCTTCATCGCAGCAAAGCTGCTGGCAAAGGCCCTCCTCACGGCGCAGCCCCTCTGCAGGGCCTGCTGGGAGGTGCCCTCCAGGCCGGCCACCGCACGGCACACAGGCGGCAGCTTGGCCCGGGCCTGGAACAGGCTCCTCAGCTCCTCCCTGGCAGGTCAAAGGGGGAGAGAGGGGAACTTTAGCGCTTTCATGGAAGACGGGTCCACTTTGCTTCCTGCTGACCTGCTTCCTGAACCCTCCCTGTGAATTACACATGCTCATCACTGTCCTTCTCGGCCAGATAAGCCTATGCCTCATGACCAAGGCCAGCTCCTTCCTCGGGCCCCTCTCCTTTCCTTTGCTGGGTATCCCTGCTGCTTCCATGCCTGTGGGAATCCTAAGCCTGTACCTTCTCAGAGAACAGAAGCGTCTCTGGGACCCCAGAACAGGCCCAGCACAGAGTACGTAGTTACTCTGTGTTTCACGCAAGAATAAGGACTCGCAGGCTGAGCAGTCAGATCTGGACCAGTCAATGAAAAGTCTGGCCTGATCCAAGGGGCGGGTAGTGCCTTCCCTGGGCATTCCTATGAGGTCCAGGTTCGGAGACTGGTGGGCCAGGGCCAGGGCCCCTGGAGGCTCTGCTCTGATAAGCCTGAGCTGGCCCGCCTGCTTCAGTGGGCAGAAGAGGATTTAGAAGGCTGGGCAGACCCTGCTGCACCTTGGGAAGAGGCTGAGCCTCACAGGAAGTCCCCTGCCTCTCAGGTCCCACCTGCCCTGCCCTCCAATAGAAGCGTGAGGCCCCTCCCATCGCTCCCTGCACTCCCAGGACGCGCCCCAGCCCCAGCCCTCAAGACCTGTTGTCCATTTCCCTTCTTGCCTCACCCAACTGTGCAAGCTGTTGAGGAAAGAGGCTCAAATGCTCAAAGCTGCTTAAAGTGGTTAAATGCCTTGAAGCGGAGCACAAAGACCAGCAATGGCTTGAAAACACTTGCATTGAAATAAAAAGCTGGGGGGGCGGCCAGGGGAGCCCCCTGGAAGCAGGAGCCCTGAGAGGAGAGGGCAGGGCCCTGGGGCATGTGAACGCTATCCCATGCTATAGGGAGAGGCGGCCATACTCTCAGTCCTGGTCCCTATACAGGAACTGCCCCAGCTTTGGGGTGGGGAGACTTGAGCTTTGGCCTTCAGTTGACTCTGTGAGTCACGTGTCCTCTTTGGGCCTCGGCTTCTAATATATAAGGAAGAAGTGAGTGACAACGTGAGTGTCCAAGAACCTCCTGAGAAGCTTGTCAGCAAAGCCAGTCCTGGGACCCTCCCCAGAGACACTGGGTGGCGCCTGGGAATCAGAATGCTAAGCAAGCCATCCTGGCGCGTCTGGTGCTCTTGGCTGCAGATCTACATGCTGAGGAAAAGCACTGTTTGCTCTCAGAAATCACCAAAGCTTGGCTCTTGAGCACACAAGACCTCCCAATGGGATTTACTCCCAACCCAATGAGATTTACTCCCGTGAGCATGACTTCGCACATGCTGTTCCTTCCTCCAGAATGTTCCTTGCTCACCAGGCCATCTGGCCCACAGAGGTTTGCCTCACCCTTTCTGAACACCACACCCCTCACTCAGCCTGAGCCACAGGATCCTGGAGCAGGGAGGGAATTTCCATGGCCACAGTGAGATGTGGGTTGAGGGCCTGCTAGGAGCCAGGCTACCCAATAAGCCACCAGTCATGCCACTAAAACCTTCCATCAGACATGGCAGCTTGGCATCACACCCACTTCTCAGATTATGAAACTGAGGCCCAGGTCATGCAGCTTGAAAAAGGCAAAAGCAGAATTTGAGTATCTGCCCGGCTTCAAAGCTGTGCAACGGCTACCAAATCTTGTGGTCTTGTCCAACAAACCCTGATTTTATGGTGGAGAAATACACACACACACACACACACACACACACACACACTTCCAGTAACTCTCTGAACCGAAGGCGGTGATTGCTGCCAGCCCTCGGCCAGCACTTCTGAAAAGAGCAGCCAGGGAATGCAGTGAGGTTTTTTTTTTAACGCTACAAAACATTATCACTTCGGTTTTACAACCCCCTCGTTCTAAGATGTCCATAAAAGCTGTTCCAGTCACATCATCTCTCAGATACTTAATGAGAGGCAAAGAGTCGAAATAAGAAGTCACAGCCTTGGACATTTGTTCCACCTCCCCAGAGGCCGGCTCTGCTCCTCGGTTGGGCTCCCTGGCCCTGGGGAGACATTGCACTGCTCTGATTTGAATTACGGCCCTGTCCTTAGAGACGCTTCCCGGAGCAGCCCTCACTCGCTAGGTTGTTGTGACTGCACGGCCCTGAGGGGGAAGGAGCCGAAGTGCCTCCAGTGGCCCTGGCCCTGACCGGACTCACCTTTTCGAGTGCTGCAGGACCTGGGGGGCGTCCAGGGCTGAGAGGTTGGGCTTGGCCCTGTGCAGCCAGCCCGTGAGGTCATAGCGCACGGGGTCCTGTCCCCGCTGGTGGGCGATCTCACACTGCAGGGGCTGCTCACAGGGTCGAAGGGCAGAGGTCCCTGAAAGCAGACAGCGCGTGAGTGTGGGGGTCCAGCAGGGACACTGTGATCTCTTGGCATCACCAAGAACACACTCGCTGCATTTTAATATGTCTCTAGGCAGCCAGAGCTGACCGTTCCGGGAACCCACACTTCGCCTGCTTTGGCATTTGTCTGCATTATTTCCCACATGGATTTTATTCCTCCGTATAGTCCTGAATCCAGAATACGTTTTCCCCGAGCATCATTAGTGCATGCAACCGGCACGATTTTTTACCAGGCCCATGAATCACCTGGGCTGTTATTAATGTTTTCCTTAACTCGACTTGCCTTTTTACAGATAAACCCATTTATAAAGGAACATTACGTTGCAGGTTTGGAGGGCAAACTATATTTATTTTTTAATAGTCATGAAAATAAATACATAATTACTTAAAGTGTTGAAAATATTTGTACCTTGAATACCATCAACTAAATAAAGGCATAGCCTACTCCTGGGAGATGCTAGCAGACACTCTGTTGGGAGGGTCTGAGTGGGAGAAACAAATGGGCTTGGAGTTGGAGAAGATCTGAGTTCAAATTCCGACTCTACTACTTATGACTGCATGACAGCGGCTGTGCCACTTAAATCTCTGAGCCATGAGGGTTGCCCAGCCCCCTCAGGCCAGCCACCCGCAAACACACCTGCAGCAGAAGTAGCAGACAGCGAGGGCAGGTCAGCCAGACCCCCGCCTGACTGCTCTCACTCAGCTAATCAGAAATCTCTAGAGGCAAAGATTGTCTTTTTTAAAAAAAACATATTTATTGATTTAAGAGAGGACGGGAGAGATAAAGAGAGACAGGAACAGCGATGATGAGAGAGAATCATTGATCGGCTGCCTCCTGCATGGCCCCCACTGGGGATCAAGCCCTCAATCCAGACATGTACCCTTGGCCAGAATCAAACCTGGGACCCTTCAGTCCACAGGCCGACACTCTATCCCCTGAGCAAAACCAGCCAGGGCTATCATTTGTGTGTGTGTGTGTTTTTAATACAATGTCTTAGTCACTGTCTCTCAGTCAGTCCGAGACAAAGGAGTAACAGTCTCTCCCCTGGGAACCAGGGCATCCTGCCGGGGCGTCTGGGATTGGGACCTGTGGGCCTCCCAGGAAAAGGAGAGAGGCCACAGATTAGCTGAACGCCCTCCTGTCCCAGCCACGCCCTACAGGACACTTTCTGCTTCTGACCCTACTTGCTGTCTCTTTTGTCCAAAAGTCAAGATGCAGAAAGCATTCCATTTGAGGAATCCGTTTCATCTGCTTCAGGACCATTGGGTTTCCGCACCTTCATCTATCCTGTCCTCTGTCCTCCTCACCATGCCAGCGCTCTGGGTGCTGCGACTACAGAGGTGACCAGTCCAGCGCTGCCTGGTGCCCCTGGTGATGGTTGCCAAGGAGCAGAGGGGGGAGACGGGTGCAGGTGGTGGGGGTTATTATTTTATACAAGGTGGTCAGGCAGGTCCCTGCGACCCGCAGGAGGTGAGGGAGAGATGCATACTGACGTGTGACAGAAGAGCATTCCCGGCAGAATGGACCAGTGGAGGAGCCTGGGGCGGGAATGTTTAAGGAGCCGCTGAGAGAGCGGCGTGATTGGAGCAGAGAGAGAAAGGAGAGGGGAAGGGCAAAGGGCAGATTCTTCGGGGGCCCTGCCACGGTCCAGGCCTGTGTCCTGCATCCTGGGGGCCCCCAGGACATCCGAGGGCCGTGAGGAGCAGGTACATAGATAATAGCATCCAGAGTCCTGGAAAGGGCCCCGAGGGAAGTGACCAGGGAGCTGTGGTGGGACAGCATGGTTGGGAGGGGACAGCTCAGACAAAGCTGGGGAGGGCTCTGCGGAGGGGCCTTCTGAGCAGCGAGCTGCAGGGGGAGGACGTACAAATGCTTCTCGGCCCACATGAGCTCATCTGCCCTCACTCCAGTCCCCTGGGAGGCGACTTCCCAGAAGCCACACACATTACAGTGAAGTCATGGAGTGGGATCCAGCCCAGGTCTCTGTGGAGCTTTGAATAGCTCTGCCTCCAGCTGTTCTGCATCTTCCTCCATCCCCACACCCCAAAAGCCCCATGCCTGCCCGGCCCGTGTGGTTGAGCTGTGGAGCATCCCACTATGAACCAGGTCACATTGATTCCCAGGGTGGGGGGAGGGTGTGTGTGTGTGTGTGTGATATTTATATATCTTATAAGTTGTACAGTTATGTATACTTGTATTTCATGACTGTGTTGCCATGTGTGTGAACTGTATTACTTTCCTATGACTGCCATAACGAAGTGCTGGTGGCCCAAACAACAGAAACATATTCCTCACAGCTCTGGAGGCTGGAAGTCCAAGATCGAGGTGTCAGTGGGTTTGCTTCCTCCCTGTGCCTTTCCTCAGTGTGTCTCTGTGTCCCATCTTTTCTCAAAAGGACACCAGTCATATTCAGTTAAAAGCCACCCCCATGACCTCTGCTAACCTCAGTGGCCTCTTTAAAGACCCCTTCTTTACACACTCATATTCTGAGGTACTGCGGCTTAGGACGTCAGTGTGTAAATTTGGGAGGAGGATACCATTCAACCCATCACATATGTATGTTAAAACATGGTACTTGACCTGAAAGTTCTTTTTCTTCTGCCTTGAACAGAAATGAAATTTTAATGTGGTCCGTTCACATGCTCCTGGCTCCCCTCCTGCCTTCCTAGCCACTCTTCCTCAGTCTCCTCTGCTGATCTCTCACCTTACCCCTAGCCCCTTGACAATGGAATATCCTAGGGCTGAGTCCTTGACCACCATGTTGGCCAACCCTCATTCCCTTGGTGACCTCAAGAGGGATTACAAGCCGCACAAGGCCGGTTCACCACAATATAGCATTCAGCACACATCAGTTGCTCAATACATTTGCTGGAGACATAAATGAATGAGCACATGAATGAATGAAAGCATACACAGGCACACTCAGACCCTGCCCTGTACAGGCCTTATCAGGGCTTTTTCTGCTGCTGAGAAGGACAGATTCCAACTCCCAAGCTCCCTCACTCCCTTACCTTCAGCGCCAGCTCCTTTCTTCTCGAAGGCTGCACACAGACGCTCGAGCACCCTGCTGTCACTGGAGCCCTCCACTCGGACCTCCTCGTCCAGGACCCAGAAAAGGCCCCTGGCATCTTCAGCGCCTCCTGCAGGTGGTAGGCGGACCTGGCGCAAGATCCATGACACACTAAGGAGCACTGATCCCCAACAGATGCCAGTCCTGGGCTTCTCCTCCCCCTTCTAGGAGTCAGGGGACCCAAACCCCAGGCATCGCTACTCAAACATATGGTTCAGACCCATACTTCCATTTATTACCACTCCCCCCAGACCACAACACTCTAACAACCTCTTAGCTACAAGAAGTCCAAATCCCACCTCTGTCCTCATTTCCTGTGTGACGTTGGGCAACTCACTGCACCTCTCTGAGCCTCATTTCCTCTAACGTAAAGTGGAGGCTGGCAGTACCTTCCACAGAGGGCTGTGTGAGGATTTCACACAGGAAAGTGCCATGTAAAGGACACATTTCTAGATCCACAGGCAGATATGAGTATGTGTGCACAGCCCAACATGAAAGGATTCACTCCATCCGCATCACTTCCTCCTAGAAGTCTTTAGACCTTTCAAAACTAAAATCCTGAGGCGGGAGGAGAAATGCCCAAATGTTTCCGAAGACATGGTGAACCTGGTTCAATAGCACAAACACGGAATTTTAAATCTAGCCCCGAGCTTGAGACCATCCATCCGGGCAATGCTTATAATTTTGCACATGGGAAACAGATCCGAGGGCCCAAGAGGAGTTGGCATAACCAATGACCGTGCTGAGTGGTTGCGGAGGAAAGGTGATCCGTATGGTGGCCC
This sequence comes from Murina feae, assembly GCA_004026665.1. Classification (NCBI taxonomy): domain Eukaryota; kingdom Metazoa; phylum Chordata; class Mammalia; order Chiroptera; family Vespertilionidae; genus Murina; species Murina feae. The sequence continues at coordinate 8,170 of PVJC01010064.1, forward strand.
TGGTGACAGGGACCGCGGGGCCTCCCAGGACGTGAAGATTTCAGTGCTAAAGCCAGCAGGGTCCCCTGCACGTCAGGACAGCGGGCTTCCCTCACTCGGAAACACTGGCCCACACTCCTCAGAGGCCCCTAGAGAAGGGATGTGTCTGGGCCACATGGAGAGACAGGGCAGAACCAGAACTGGGCCCTAGGCCTCCTGTCCCTTCACCTTGCCCTTCTTTGTTGGGGTCAAAAGCGACAACCAACTCATCCTCAGAAGGCACCAGCCAGCCACCTGGGGACACCATAGCCCTTCTCTCCTCACTGCAGTGGTCGTTCCTCCAGGGCTGCCCCTTCCAGGGATGGGGACATGACAGGGAGGTGAAGCCACCCAGAGAGGCGCCAACAAGCTGCATAAGCAAGTGGGTGGCTGACAGGGCTGAGGGGGCTTTGAGGGGATGGTGCAGCCCACTCTGGGCCAGGAGAGGCCTGGGAGCCCACCTGCCTGAATGGGAAGGAGGGAACGGGTAGTCTGTGCTATCAAATGGCAGGAGAAATTCCATCTGCAGGACACCTACTATGTGCCACGCACCCTGCCAGGTGCAGAGAGCATTCGTGACTCGTCGCTGAAAGGCTCAAATCTGCAAGTATTTCCACTGAAAGGCCTCACGGGTCTGAGAGCCCTGCGTAGCCGTTACCTGGGAGGGATACTGATCCACGACGGCCACCGTGGCCCTCGGCGACAGCTCCGGGAGCTCGAACTGCACGGGAAGGCCTTCCTGGAAAGTCACAGAAATTCAGGGTCAGTTCCACCCATGAGCCGAACGAAGGGGACAGAAAACTGCTGGAAAAGGCAAGAGAAGTGAGGGCTATCGTCACCCCCCAAGACCAGAAGGGCTGCCCACGCAACCCAGAGACTTTTGAGCAACAGTGAAAGGTCAATTTTGAAGCCAATGTGTTTTCAGGGAGTCTATTAGGTTGAGTTACCACGGCACATGGTAACTGATGCAAAGGTATTGTTTCTATTTTACATACGAAAAAAACAAGGATCAAAGAGGGTGAGGGACTTTCCTAAGGCCACACAGCCAGTGAATGACAGTGTTAGAGTCAGACCCCGGGTCTCATCCATGTCTTTTCTTTGAGATTTATCCATGTTGATGCTTTTATGTTTCTTGCTCTGTGGCTTCCACCAAAGAAAATGGCAGTAATTGGAAAAACCCATTATCTATTGAAAAAATATACGGGCATTTCTAATATTCTGCCTTTAGCGTTTGCTGGAGTAAAGGGGTCTCCTTCGGGGAGGAAGGGGGAGCAGAAATCCAGGTGCTGGCAACGCTCTGCTGCCCGCCTGGGCGGTAGGTGCGTGGGTATGTTCGTTTGGAGCAATCCATTGAGCAGCTCACTTCTGATTTATGTGCTTTTCTCGTGTAGCTGTTGTATTTCAATGTAAACTTTGTTTTCTAGTGGAAAAGAAGGGCTGGCAGGAACAAGCGTGCACGTATTTCCCGTTCACACCGAGTCTCTCCAGGTGCCTCCTAGAAGGGGACTGGCATCTGCCACTCTAGGATGTGGCCACACTAGGATCCAAGGAGCACGCCCAACCCTAGCCGGTTTGGCTAGGTGGATAGAGCGTCGGCCTGAGGACTGAAGGGGCCCAGGTTCGATTCCGGTCAAGGGCATGTACCTTGGTTGCGGGCACATCCCCAGTGGGGGGGGGGGGAAGGGGGTGCAGGAGGCAGCTGGTCGATGTTTCTCTCTCATCGATGTTTCTAACTCTCTATCCCTCTCCCTTCCTCTCTGTAAAAAAATCAATAAAATATATTTTTTTTAAAATTAAAAAAACAAAAAACTAACAAAAAACAACGAAGAGCACGCCCACTGCTTTTGCCCAACAACACAGCCAAGGGCTTTCCACATGGAGGAAGACGTAAGCTCAGCGTCAGGGGAGGACTTAGCTTCGGTGAGGTGGCAAGGAAGCACTTTCATCCCAAAGAAGGGGCAGCTGTGGGAGCAAGGCCTGGGGAGCCCCACGTTCCTTGGTGTCCCCGAACTGAAGGGCCAGGGGGGCCATGGGTGGAGGCTGAGAGCAAGGAGAAGGGGGCGCGGCAGAGGTGTGGGAGCCAGGCCTGGAGTTAGGGTTTTTTGGTTCAGTGATGGGCCAAACAGGATGCAGTCAAAGGCTACGGAGGACCAGGCCTCACGCCGTCTGCTGGCCCCGGTGAAGGCCCCCGCTGCCTGGCCATACCTCGCGGTAGCGCTCCAGCGTGGAGGCGAAGGTCCGCTGGTAGAACAGCAGCTGCAAGCGCTCCTGGGTGTAGTTGTGGCACAGCTCCTCGAAGGTGGCGGCCCGGTCCTTGCCCTGATGCCGGGGGTTTTGAAAGCCCGGAGAGTCCACCACCATGATGGAGGCCATGGAGAGGTGATGGGAGGAGAAAGACCTGGAAAGAGAGGGGAAAGGTGCCAAGATGACGTGGCATCTGAGAGTCCCGGGGATCCAATCCACCAATGCCCATGTCACAGAGATGGAGAAACTGAGGCAGTGTGCTGGGTGGTTCTGCAGATCCAACGGTTCTACTTTCAAAACCAGGCTCACAGCTTACTGGCTGTGTAACCTGGGGTAAGTTAATTAACCTCTCTGAGCATGGATTTCCCCAACTATTGAAATGATGGTAGGGTGATCCCAAGGACTGGCCAGTGCCTCCTGCAGATACCTCGGGCCTTCAGGGAATGTCCTCAGGCAAACTGCTATAAAGCTAGGACTAGAGCCTCTTTTTCTTTCTAGGTAACACATTGCAACAGAAAAAGAATTTTGTTCAGTGCCTATTTATAAAGTTCCTTCTAGCCATCACCTCCTTGGATCCTCTTGACCAATCTATCACAATGGACAGAGGAGGGATTATTTGCATCAAAATGCAGGCGCTAAGGGTCTTGGGAGATGGTCCCATGTAGCCTCCAACCCTCGCTCTGCAAATGCGGGACTGTGTGTCTTGAGAAAGTTGCCCAACCTCGCTGAGCCAGCCATGGAAGAGAGAGTGATGGAGCCGGACTCAGAGAGCTGTGAACACAGGTCACCCGCAGGGAAGTGCCTGGTGAACACTATTGCATCTGCTCTTATCAGCGCGACCAGCACCCACTCTGAAGGGCCCTTACTGTGAACCTCAGCTCTTCCCCGGTACTTGCCGAGATGTTCCATCTGTAAGGTCGGTCACTGCATAGTGATGCGTGAGGACTGTCAGTCAACACTTGGGAAGTGAGACGCCTGTCAGGGGCTGATAAATGGTGGCTGTGGGTACTGTTACCACCAAGGCACCCATTTAATGGATGTGGCCCCAGAACAAGCCATGAAGCAACTGCCCTCCATGGGCTGAGGCAGCTTCCTCGGTTGGCAGCTCATTTTCCGCCCTCAGTACTCCTTGCTCTAAGCGAGCACAACCCCCTTGGCTTCTATACTGGTCTCAAGTGGTAACTATTCCAAGAGCGGGAGAGGAAGTGGATTCTGTGTCCTGGTGACATTGGAGGACCCCGGACCCCAGCTGCGCTGTTGCTATGCACCAGCCTCACCCTCTTAGCAGGATGTCAGAAGCCTAATTGCGCCTCCTTTCACAGGAGAGGGAGGCACCTGCCTGGGTTCTGGACTCGCACCACTGGAATTGCTTAAAGATTTCCAAGGGCAGGCTCTGAGCTGGCTCACTGCAACAGGAAACAGAGGCTACGACATCTGCAGCCTTGCAGGCACACATCCTGGCCCACTTGGAAAGTCTCCCCTGGTGGTTCCCCCTTCCCAGCAGGAAATTCTAGAAAAATAAATGGATGGGAGCACTCTGGTGGGTTATTCGCAGAAAGTTGAAGGTACGAGGGGGGAATACAGTCATCTCACCTGTACAATGGGCTGATGTGAATATCAAATGATACAGGGAAGTTAGGTTAAACAATTAATGTAGGTGCCCCTGAATCATTAGCGTTTATTGTTGGTGTTTAGGATCTAGATTAGGAAGAGTTATTTAATTTCCTTATTTCTCTGAATCCTCACAATGACCCTGGAGGATAGAGCTCTTTTGCACTTGCAGAAGGGGAGATCAGAGAGGTGCACTGATTTGCCAACATCACACAGCCAGTGGGTGGCGAGGTGGAATTTCAACCTGACATTGTGCGAGTAAGAAAATCCACTCTCCAGCCCCCAATTCCCTACCCTGCTCGCCTGTCCATGCTTGGGCTCACTGTGTACCTGCAAAGAGGCTGGCTTTGTGTCAGGGAATGGCTGCAGTTACCTGTTGATGAGTGAGACCACGGCAGCAAAAAGCTCTTGGTACAGGCCTGAGGCCATCCCCTCCACACACTCCACACCCGTCATCTTGAGCCCTGAAATTGGAAAGAGGATCACTACTGGCCTTAGAAAACACCCTTCCCTCACACACAAACCCCCACCTCCATCTCCCCGCTGACATTGCACACCCATGTTCTTAGGGCCAAGTGTCTTATCAAGATCTCCAGGATCCTGCTCATCCCTCAGGGCTCAGCCCAAGGTCCCCTCCTGAGGGAAGCCTGCCTTGATCAACACTCCATTAGGCCAATTCCTAGCTCTACCTTGCTTCTTTTTAAAATTAATTTAGAGAGGTATCACTGACATACAATAGGCTCTGCCTTCCTATTATATGTACCCTGGTGAGTTTGATAATAAGTATGCATCACCATAAACATAACCATGACCTCTAAAAGTTCCCTCCTTCTCTTTGTGTGTGTGTGTGTGCGCGCGTACATGATAAAATAGTTACCACAAGATTTACCCGACAAAAAAATTTTCATTACATAATACAGCATTGCTAACCACAGGCACTACGCTGCACAGGTGACGTACTCACCTCCCATCATCTCACCCCTCTACTCGGTCCTCTACTCCCTAGGATGCATTTACCCTGCGCCAGGGAAACTGCGTACCCTCTGGTCAGTATCTCCCACTCTCCTAGTCCCAGCCTCTGGTCACCACCATTCCACTCTCCGCCTCTACAGCTCTGGCGTTTTCAGATTTCTGATGTAAGTGGGATCATGATGTACATTATTCAAATGTGCCATTTGCTGCAGCATGGAGGATCTTCGAGGGCGTTAAGCTCAGTGAAATAAGCCAATCAGATCTACGCTGCTCCCCCAGCACTGACCACAGCAGGTCGTGCATTTGTGCTTATGTCATCCGCCTGCGTGGCCCTCGACCTCCGGGGCTGGGAGTGACCCGAGGATGGGATGGTCTCTGGTTTGCTGGCTCCTGAACCCCCAGTGCCTGACACATAGTAGGAACTCTGTGAATGCTTGTTGTTCTCTCTTTCGGGAGGGAAATTTGGCAAGTTTATATCAGACGCGATAAAATGTTCATATACTTGGACTTAATAGTGTCACTCGGAGGCTCTTATTCTAATGAAATATTCAGAGAAACGAGGATTTCTGAGTACAAATGTTCTCCTGATTGTTGATCAAATTGGCAAAAGTCACTTTTTCAAAACAATTTAAATATCCAACAATAGCAAAGGGATTCATTTGTAGTTCATCCACACAAAAGAATGCTTAAAAACGGGTAGAGAAGAATACTGAATGAGATGAAAAAGTGTCTACCTCCAATGCTAGGAGGAATAAAAAAGCTTACATAACTATTAAGATACTTGTGGTCTCAATTTTGTTTAAATACACACATACACTCTCATTGGTCCCATAGAAATAGCCAGCCTTGGTTAGAGTGCACTGAATGAAGCGGAGTGAGAGGGTGAGGAGTTGGGGTAGAGGGCTGAGGGTGTCAGATCACAGATCCCGACCCTTTAGATTTCTGGTTCCACCCACAGACTTGGCAACACAAGTTCCCAATCTGCATGCACCGGTGCCTGGAGAAATACTCCTGCTTGTACATTCCAGGCAGCCCTCTGCAGCCCCAGAGCATTTCCCATCCCTCCTTTAACTTCACCCCCAACCTGGGCCGTTGCTAGGCAACCCACAGCCTCCCAGCATCTCTCCTAAACCTGCCAGTCCCCTGCCTGCTTGACATCTACCCTGGAGACCTCAGCCTGAGAGCTTGACTCAGCCTCACAAATCAGTGTGTGCACATGTCTCAATGTGTGTGTGTGTGTGCACATTTTCGTGGTTGTATGTCTGTGTACAGGGAGGTGGTATGTGTCTTGAACATGTCTGTGATTGTGTGAGAAAGATGCATATGTCGATGAGCGTGTGGTGTATATTTGTGTGCACCTAGAAAGCCTGCATGTGGTAGACCCTCGTTACATCCTTGGTGAATAGGGGAAGGAATGCTAGCATGTCCCCAGGAGCTGGCCCGGCGGGGACCCTGCCCACCCAGAGAGGCAGCCCTTCCTACCTGAGCTGGTCTCCTCGTCCTCGAGGCCTCGGCGACTTGGCCCAGACGTCACTTGCTCGATGATCTGTCGCAGGTGGTGCTTGAAGGTGGCCGTGTTCAGCTCCTCGTACTCACAGCCCAGGGCCTCAGCGGCATGGTTTGCCCACTCAAACCTCATAAACTGCTTCCGGCCCACTGCGAGGGAAACAGAAGTATGGCAGTAAGTCCTGGGCATGGGGTGGGCGGGCGTCGAAGGGAACCAGGGACTCTTATACCTCCCACCCTCCAGCCACCTATCCTTAGCAAAAGCCTGAACACCGGCCCAGACCTGGGCCCCTAGCAGATGGCCCCTGGGCAGGGGTCAGAGTTCCCAAGAGACATGTCTATTCTGCTCCCTTGACGATTGCAATCTTCACTCTTTGAAAGCGATTAGAAATACCACAGGGAACGCTCTGGAGGTGGAATTGGGGAATGGTGAGTTTAAGTATGATTTTCTACCCATGTATTCACTAGGTAAGTGAACACCCATCCACCACTTCCAGCCATCCATGCACCTATCCATTCAACTACCCTCTCAGCCACAACCCAACCATCTAGCCATCCTTTTATTTTTCAGGGGAGAGCACGAACGCAGTCCCCCACTACCACAAATTATGCAGCTGAAGTTTCCCACATTTGGGGAAATCGCAGGGGTCAGCACATCGGAGTGCAATGGATAAGCCTCGCCCTGGGAAAGCCACCTTCGTGATCACGGTGCCTCCCCTGCCAGGTAAGTACAGCCATCCATTTATTCAACACATTTTTACTCAGTTCCGACTATGTGACAGGCACTGTGTTAGGCACTGGGAAGTCAATGATGAGCAAGACAGACAGAGCGTGCAGTCTATGAGGGGATGAAACAGTAAACAATAAATATAAGAATTTCAGGGGATAAAATTATAAAGTTACTATATATTTTTTTGTCTTTACTAACATAAAACAGGGTGAGGAGGTGACGAGACACTGAGGGAGTTGCTAAGGATCTCTGGTGGTCAGAGAAGGCTTCTACAGAAACTGTGATATGAACTGGGTTATGAGAGGTGAGAGGTGTTGGCCACACGAGGAGCCAGGAAGAGCTCCAGAGGTAGGAGGAGGAGGCAGTGCAAAGGCCCTGAGGCAGAAACCAGCGTGGTGTGTGAGAAAAATGCCAGGAAGGCCAGGTGGCTGCGATGTAAAGAGGGGAGGGGAGAAACCAGATGAGGTTGAAGAAGCAATGGGGAGCCGCTCTATGGGTGATCATAAGGACATTTAAGACGAGCAAGAAAGATGTTGTATGACACAGACAAGTCAACTGTTAAGGGAAAAGCAAATGGAAAACCAACCCATGGTTTATGTGAACCGTGTTAATCACTCTAAGCTGCTGCAAAAAATAAGACGACGACACATCCAAACGTTAACAATCGCAGCTGAGTAGGGGGATTCTGTATTTTCCACGTTTCCGATGCTGCCTGTATACTAATTTTTTTTGTATACTAATTTTGTAATCCATGTAAAAAAAATAAGTTGTTAAAACAAATGACAGTGTCATCCTTAAATAATTTTCTCAGACAGCTGATCGTCCCAAAAATGTGTTTCCGTCTTTGAAATAAGAAACACAGCTGCCCATAGAGATTTCACGATCCATCAGAAAGAGATCAGGGGGCCCAATTCTCCGAACAGACACCTTAAAGAATCCACCTGGTTTAAGGCTAAATTGGAAATCTGGAAAAAGCCTTTATCCGGGACGCTGACGCCACACAAAGAGGAGCAGCTCTGGCCCATCACTCGGGGCCACACATTGCCCCTGCTTCTCACTGAGGTCCTCCGACTGCCTGCTACTGCTGCCTCCGTTTTACAGGTCATTCCCATTTCACTGACGGTGAAACAGACATTCAGAGAGGTGATGCTAAAGAAGGTGAGGACGATGGTGGTGAGGATAACGGTTTCCACTCCTTGACCCCATTTTATTTGACATGTCGTCTGTGTTCAGCTCATGCATGGCTTTGGAGTCAGAAAGTTCTGGGTTAGAATTCCTGGTATGACAATGTGGAAAAAGCTCAATACGTGTTCGTTGTAGTTATCATCATCATCATCGTCATCGTCACTGTTATCAAATCTTCACAAGGGTCCCAGGAAGCAGTATTATTATTCCCACTTTATAGATGAGAAAACTGACCCCAAGAAGTCACCACGCATGAGACCGGTACCAGGCAGAAAAACTATTTCCCCCAAGTCAGCCTGCCAATACCACCTGCAGGGAATGCTCCACATCCTTGTGATCCCACAGAGGATTTCCTTTTCCATGGACACACTTACCCTTCTCACTAAACACGCTGCAAAAGGAAATGGGATAGCACAGACTTGAGAGCCCATCTGCTGGAGGAGGTCACTGACAGACCATGACCACCAGTTGACCCAGGAGCTGGACCTGGAAAATCCGGGGCTCCTCCCCGCTCCCATCCTAGGAATGTACCTTCTGCCCACTGTTCCCACACTGGAGCTGCTCCAAGGCCCCAGCCTGGAGAGAGTGAGGTGTTGATGACAACATCTGGACTGAATACATACTGGACTCCTTAGGCCTCTATAGTTTAAGATTTGGGCAGGTGTGGCCACCCAAGGCACACCTCACAGGCAGGTCCCCTATTAATCCAGCCACCTCCCCATCAGGAGGGTTCTGCCTCGTCCTTCTGTCTCTCCTTGCCCTCCCTATACGGGGGCCACTTTGCAAACCAACACTATTATCAGTTGTCACAGACAGAAAGTAGAACTGAATACAACACAAGCACAAAAATATCATTAGAATCTCATTAGATACAGTTACCTGGGAGCCAGGGGGCTGCTCTCTCTGTTAGGAAGAAAGAGCGGCATTAAAGGCTATTAGCCCTGAATGAGACTTTCTTCTTCCTGGGCAGAGGGGGGGGGTGGGGGTGGGGGGTTGGCAGCAAATTAAAGAGGCAGTAACTGCTGAGGCAGGCGATGTCCTGTCCCTCTCCTGCGCCCTCCCCCCTCCTCTGCCACTCTCCCAAACAGTCCCCCACTTTCCACGTGCAGTGACCTTCCGTCTGAGAGGAGGAGCGGGAATGGACACAGCAGGACTCTAGTCCTGCCTGATTTAAGGGGCATATTTCCAAACACATGGAGCAGAATCCCGCTGCTGAAATCCAGGAGGCGCACTGGGAACTTGACCAGGAAAACGCATCTTCTGCTCCCACCTCCCCGAAGGCTGGGCCCTGCACCATATCCAGCCGCGGGTTCCTCTCTCTCGGCTCACACACAGTTCAGCTCTGTGGTGGGCTGCCACCCACACAATCTAGGGATCCTCTCCCTCTTCTTCTGCGAGCATCGCATAGAACACGCGACGCTGGCCGGTAGGAAGGCTCCCTGGTGCCCCATGTGCCACCCCTCCTGTCTCACTCATCAAAGAAAAAGAATCAGAAATGCCCAACAAGATTGCAAAGGCGACCTTAATATCCTGATGTCAGCCAAGCCGCGCCAGGCACGGAGCAGAGCCCTGAGCGCCCACGGCCTCGCCGAATCCTCCCTGCAGCCCTCTGAGGTCAGGGTGACTTTCCAGGGTCATGCAGCTGGTAAGCAGCAGAGGCAGGACTTGAACTCGGGCCTCCTGGCTCCAGCACACAAGACCCTAAAAGTGGCGTCATGGGAGGGGCCTCTTCTCATAAGGGGGCACTGTCCCAAAGTCAGAGTCGGAGGTGAAAAACCAAGTGCCCTTAAAGTTGCCCTTGAGAGTCTCCCAAGTTGCCCATGACATACAGTGTGGCAGCGCATCCACAATCCCAACACAGCCAGCTGTCCCTCAGGAGGCAACGGGCGGCCTGCCTTCAGGGGCCGTGACCTATGCAAAAATACGCGTCTGCAACCCCGGGCCTCACATTTCCCTCTGCAGTCTGGCTGGATTTATGTAAGTACGATGCATGTGTGATAGGACCGCCCACCCTTGAATCCGTTTCCTATGAATCTGTTTCATAAAATGATTAGCAAATAACAATTCTATTATATTCTTAGTGGCTAATGGTCCGTGCATCCCGCCATGCCAGGAGGAGGCACACCTGAGCGTGTCTACGCTGTGGGGGAGGATGGTGGTGTGACCTTGGCTGACCTCCCAGCGGCCTTGCAAGGTCTGCGGGCTGAGTGTTGTTAAGCCTGAGTCTACAGTAGGGGCCACTGAGTCACAGAAACGGATACGGCCCAGCGCCAAGCCACACGGAGTATGAGCTACAACTTGATTCTCGGTCCCCAGAGAGCGCGAACAAAGGAGGAATGGGAAAAAGAAAAAAGGAAGGAGCCAGGGAAAGCAATGGCACTTCATCTGCTGAGCTGCTCAAATCCACCTGCAAAGGCCGGTTGTGTTTTTCTTTCCCTTTATGCTCGACACAAAGGGAGACGGAGAGAGAGGGGGAAAAAATAACATGACTGTCGTCCCCTGTGCGCCATGAGTTCAATTGCTATCAATGACTGTGGCCTCCTGTATGTATTAATAACCAAGTTATTTCTCTTTCCAACAATAGCCGTGCTGGTGCTGACTTACTGAACATTAGGTGGCTTATTTGTAATGCTGGTGCATCGGTTCACATAGCTTCACACTGAGCCTTACAATTCAGAGTCCGGGGAGCAGGGGGCCACCTGCAGGGAAGCGATAAGCCTAAAAGGCTGTAGATGCTACAAGAAAAGGCAACGCTCCAGAGACGGACTTTCAGGGTTCAAATCCCACCTGTCTCCACTTTGAACCTCGGTTTCCTCCTCTGAAAAATGGGCATCTACCCCCATGGAGTTCCCAAGAGGCCTCAGTGAGCTCACTTAGCAAAGGACCTGCCCATTAAATTCTGATCACATTCAGATTTCTGCCCAGGGACACCCAGCAAATTTCTATTGGAAAGTGTAACCCTCTCAGGGGCCAGAACTTCAAGTCTCTTCCTGCTTCTTAGGACTCCTTCCTGTTCCCACTGCCCCCAGATGCCATGCTGCCCCACAAATCCTGGCCTATTGTTCCACCTGCCCAGCCAGGGAGAAAGTTGCCATCTGCTCCAGGGTCTTTGTTCGTCTACACAGTCAGTGCTCCCTGTAAGGCCTGGTCAACAAGCATCTATAAGTTGCTGCTCAGTTGCTCACAATCAAACAGGAATCGCTGCTCACAACCTGGCAGCTGGCGAGACTACACAGAGACCACTCCCAGTGCTCTGGGGAACATGAGCAGGTGTTCTGGAAGAAGTTGGCCTGCTGAACAAATCAGTTAGGGCAGCATCCGATTAAACGTAGCAAAAATGGGCTCATTCCTGCAGAACTTCTGAGCTTTGAGTGTGCCAGTGTGCACTGGAAATTTACAAGAGGGAAGCCTGGGTAGGGGGACTCCTGAACTAATGTGATGTCACCTCTCTGAGCCTCCGTTTTTATATCTGTAAAATGGGACGGCTCCTCTCCCAAAGGGTCATTTTCAAGATAAAAACGAGACATTGGGTGTGAAGCTGCCTGGGAATGTCCCCAGAAGAAGGGATCCACGTTGAGGAGGAGAGTCATCATGGAGACCTCAGTCATCATGGGGTCACCATCACTTGTCACTCAAGAGGAGACTGTAGGAGCAAAGACATGGAGTGGGACCAGCAACAAGTGTGTGAATGACTTGCCTGAGGCCATAGAGCTAGCAGGACAGAAGCCAGGATCAAATCCCATCACCATCATTAAAATCATCACCACAATCACCATATCCACCACCATCCCCATCATCATCACCATCACCACTACCATCACCTTCATCACCACCATCATCATCATCATTAGCAGTATTTTTATGCTCTGTCTCTGAATGATGAGTCCCGACATTCACACTAGAGTTTTCACTGAGCCGTTGCTATCTCTCCACCAACAACAGGTTCATGGAGTCCCTGGTGATCAAGGCTGAAAGAGACCCCAGAGCGCATCTAGTTCACCCCCATTGGGAATGCCCTTTCTCCTCTCTGACCATCAGTTTCCTGATCTGTAAAATGGGATAACTGTACCTGCCCCAAGGGGTTGTTGAGATGGCCAAAGCAATTAGTGCCCAGCAGTCAGCACTGGATAAATATTAGCTGCTCTTATTATCTGTGGGAAACAGAGGCCAAGAAGATGGGAGAGGACTTCGTAAGGCCAGCCTGTGAGTGAGTGGCTTGGCCAATCTGAAACCTAGTCCCTGCCCTCGTTCCTGAGGCTTGGGGCTGCGGGGGAGAGCCTCCTTTTAGCATCAGCCACTTCAGAGTTTTGCTTTTTTTTTTTTCCTTCTTTTAAATATAATTGTTTACATCCCAGAGCAGCCATTCCAGCTTAATGAATGAATTCAATATGCTTAGAAAACACAGAATAAATCCTTGCTTGTGGCCCAGAATAGGCCTGGCTGCACCAGCTGTCAGGCAGGGAGCCAAGCCACTAGCTGGGGGAGGGGGAGGATGTGGGGTCTGTGGTTACAGGAAGGCAGGAGGGTGGGGCTGGGCCTAGGAGGAGACAGGCTTCGGGGTTGCTGAGTCCAAGGACAGAGCAATGAAATCTACAGGTTGTAGGGCCAAATGTGAATCCTCTCTTGCTCAGAGGTCTGTGTCAGTCTTGAGGGGCCAGAGCAGGGGTCTCGATGTTGGTGCCTTGCTGATGGAAAGATGGAGGTCCCAGGCCTTGCCCAATGGGGTTCCTCTGCCTGGAGCATCTTCCCCAATTTTTTCTCCATTTTTCGAGATTGAGCTCAAGGGTCCCATGCCCTGGGGTGGGGCTGACCATTCTGAATGTGGGGTGTCTCCTGCCTAGGATTTTCGCTTGGCATCACCAATGCACTTGTCTGAATCCCTCTCCACTGATCAGACTGAAATCCTGTTTAAAAATTGAGGTTGGGGTCCCAGGACAGCTGAGGACCTGCCAACCGATAGGCAAAGAAGAGAGATAAGGAAGAAAGAGAGAAGGAGCAAGTGGAGAGAGACTAGCTGAGACAGAAAGGACGCGTTAAGAGGAGAGAAGAAGGAACGAGGGAGGGGAGAGGGAGGAAGATGAAGTGGTGGCTAGGAGGGTGCTGAGCCGAATAAACAGCAAAGGCCCCAGGAGTCCAGAGACTCAGATTCTAGTCCCTACAGCTTCACTGAGCAAGTCCCTTCCCCTCCCTAGGCCTTAGCCCCTGCCCTGCACATAGAGGCACCCGATCAGGCCTGCCAGTCTCAGCCCCTTCTCAGCATGTGTACTCTGCAGCCCTGCAGGGAGGTCCCAGGGCTGGGCACATGGGAGATGGTCCCTGGCTTCCGCCATCAGCAGGGAGGTCTCCCCGGGGCTGGCGAGGCTCTGGGGAGCTGAGCTTGCCATCCGAGGCCCTCTGCACAGAGGAGCCATCTCGCCCGGACTGCAGCTGTCCTGCTCCTTCGGACTCGATGGCTCTCAATGTCTCTTAACCCAGGGCCTGAAGAAAGAAGTAAGGCTGGTCCCACCAGCTGGGGCCCAGACACCAACGCTACTCCACGCTCCTGGGGAAAATGGAGGGAGGTGTGCCTGTTCTGAGCACTGAGCACCTAGGACAGGTATGCAGTCGTCTCATTAAAGCCAGGAAGCAGCTGGGGAGGGGGGAGGGGGGAGGGGCAGGAGGGAGATGCCAGATGGAGGACTGACCTCTGCGCCCCGGAGCCCTGCCTGCTCCACGTATAAAAACAAACGTGACATCAGAGAAGAAAAGAGAGGACAGGCCAAGCGTGTTCTGGAGTGGCAGACAGAGATGGAGGCCCCAAGTGAAGGCCACAGATCCATTGTGAAGTGCCATGCCTTCCTCTGACCCTCAGTGATCCGATGCACAGCAGGCAGAGGTCCAGTTTCCTGCCTCTTATAGAGCTGTGTGACCCTGCGTTAGTGACTGCACCTCTCTGAGCCTGGGTTTCTCTACCTGCAAACAGGAATAATAATAGCAGTGCCTACCCTATAGGCTTGGGAGGGTTAAATGAGCCAACCCATATAAACACCCAAGGAAATGCAAACGTTAGACTTCTGACACAGCAGTTCCATGGGCACAACCTCCACAGACGGGGATGCTCAGTGTGGTGGTTTAGAACATCAAAGAGCAGGAAGCGCCCTGAATGACCCGCAGGACTGTGCCTAGGTGGAGGCCCACCCACTCCAGGGAAGCCCTTGCCGTCCACAGAGAATCAGGGACATCACTATGACCCCAAGTGCAAAGAGTTCAAGTTCGCTGTGAGATGAGAAGAGCAAAGGGCATAGAAATGGAGATGGTATGGACCCATCTGCGTAAAGACACAAACCAACCAAATGTTTGTTATGTGTGCAATGCAGCTAAATGACATTTTAAAGGCCTGAATATAAGCCTATCGTTTAGGTTGCAGTAATACAACCATCTCATTTCCTGGTGTTAATAACGTGCTAACTACCGCTGGGTGCAGGGCCACCACGGGAAAGCTCATGGGGCTCGAGGTACTGCTGTTCCAGCTTCCTTCGAGTCTCTAATTACTTCAAATCAGAAAGTGTATCAGAGCCCTGGACAGTGGGAGTCAGTTGGTTGAGCTCAGTCCCGTGCGCTGCAGGATCACCAGCTTGGTTCTCAGTCACGGCGCAGCTTTGATTCCGAGTTGGGGTACATGCAGGAAGCAGCCGATCAATATTTCTCTCTCCTTCCCTCTCTTCCTCTCTAAATTGATAAAAATTAAATCCAGCCTGTCAAGGTAGTGACACACTCCTGTGACTCTGTCATGGTGGTCCTGCCACATGCACCTGACAACACCCACGGTTGTACAAGTCCGAGAGCGAACCCTTGTGTGAACCACAGACTTTAGTTAACCACAGTATCTATTGGGCTCTTCCGCTGCAATAAATGTCACCTCTAAACATGAACCATGGCCTCCTCTGAGGATGCAGGGATCTGGGGGCTGAGGAGAGACCATGGTTCATTCTATATTCCTCTCTTTCCATGTTTCACAGGAAGACAACTTCGCAACGTTGCATATGCAGTGGCTTTAAGACAATAAAGACAGTAAAACACTTTGCAAAGTGTCACTTGAATATACAGTCATTGCTTGATGTTGGTGGCATCACTGTTGCTTTTCCCACCGGCCTTTGGCACAGAGGGTCTTCCTCCAGCTCAGGGAGCGACTGGCCACCTCCTCCTATCCTTGGATCGAGTGCCCTGCTTGCTGGGTGTCGGGGTGCCCCCGCAGAAAGCAAGGGGCTGTGCTCTTGTCATTAGTGCTGCTGTCTCTCCTTCCTGCAGGCCCCCCAGGGCTCCTCGGGTTACAGCCCCATCCATTTGGGGGCTGACATCTTTATTACGGCAGGCGGGGAGTTGCCAGGCCAACTGGCAGCCTCCCTTCATCAGCCCATTACGCAGCCCCGCGTTGGGTTATGGATGGGCCTGACTGCGTCATACATCAGGCAATGGGGTCAACAGCAAGCAAAACAGCAAACTGAGTGAAAGACAAATGAATCAAACCTCCTACCAGCCTTCGGAGAAAAACAAAAGCAAAGCGACGCAGCCATCAAGGCAGGCATTGCTCATCCTCGTTACTCTTTTGGATTCTGAACGTTTTGTCATTTTTGTGACGTAATGATGGACAGCAGGCAGAGTTGACAAATAGTCTCAGACTTCCGGGGAAAGTCTACATCATCTCTGATAGCGACAGGACCAGAAGGTAGATGAGGATTAGAGATCAGCCTAAGTCCGTCTTGCAGACTCAAGCTTCACCAAGGAAAACCCCCCTGGATGGTGGGCGAATGTTCTATTAACAACGATAGCAATGATAGCAATAACCATCACAATAGCAGAGCTTTATATAATATATTTATATTAAATGTTGTAAGCCTCCAGAACCCTAAGAAGCAGTCACCATCACCCCCATTTTACAGGTGAGGAGACAAAGTCTCAGAAGTCAGGAGACTCACTAATGACGCAAGAGAACCAGAATTGAACGCAGGTCACCCTGGTCCCAGAGGCCTGGCCTTTAACCCTGATTGTGAGCTCTCATGCCTCTATTCTGCTCATCAGGATGACCTTCCAGATGGAGGAACGGAAACCAGAGATTGAACGGAGATGGGAGGACTGGGTGGAAATTAGATGGAGCTGAAGAGCTATTAGGAGTGAGGCAAAGATCCAGCACCCAGAATGCACCCAAGAACTGGACCAGCTGGGCAGCCTCGTAGAGGAGAAAAGCAGAGGCTTTGGAGGAAGACAGGCACAGATTCTTACCTCAGCTCCACTACACCGATGCTGTGTGACACTGGCAAAGTCACACAACTTCTCTAGGCCTCAGCACCCTGAACCAAAACTAGGGAATGCCTTCCCTACCTTCCTTCCTGTCAGGGTTGCTGTGGGAATGAAGAGAGAACACAGGGAATGGGTGAGTGGCCCGCTGCAAAGCCTAGGTCAGTGGAGCAATCTTTGCAGGAAGAGAGCTAAGGTTCCAAACCTCACCCTGAAACATCCCAGCTGTGTGATCTCTATAAATCCCACACCCTCTCTGAGCCTCCATATTCTAACAACCACCCCCCTCCCCCCACACACACACACACAAACACCATGAGCCAAGTCCTGTGCTCCACGTGTTTTGGCCTTGATTCACTTGATCCCCACAATAAGCCCACAAAGTTGTGACATCATTAACCCCATTTTACAGAGGAAGAAACTGAGGCTGAGAAAGGCCAACCCAGGATTCACACACAGCAGGCTGAGTTCCGACGCCTGCCCATGGCATTATTCTTCCTCACCAGATTATTGCATGAATCTCATCAGCTCAAAAAGCATAAAAATAGGATCAGGGCTCTCGAAATAAGTTAAGGAAGCCAGGATCTCTGAAAGGAGATCATTAAAAACACACACACACCCTGATGAATGGAATATTTCAAAATGATCTGTTATGACACAAAGCGAAGACATTTATATATGACTTTGAAATTCTTAATAGCTGATTTTAGAGCAACCTATTATGAAATCTTCCAAAGCAGAATATATAGTAAGTAAATCATCAAGCAGGCCTCCCAGGCAGACTGACGGCAGCTCCTCTTAAAATAATTTATATGCTGGGATGGGGGGAGGCTGGAGGAATTATCGCCATAATCATGTATTAATAAAATATTTATAAATACGACTTCCTCTTTTTTCGTCCCTGGTGGTGACAGGTATAAGTCAGGTCCCTGAGTCCACAGCAGAGGGGACGTCCCACCTGCCCAGGAGGAGGAACTGAGGCGTCCAATTTCTCTGCTGACAGGTCAATAGGTGGGGGTGAGGGGTGGGGCTCCCTTGGCCTCTAGTCGCATTGGAGGCAGAGAGGGTTCAAGTGCGACAACAGAAATAGAAAGGCAGGTGCCATCTACCTGCAAGACTTGCTCTTTTCCTCAACCTGCGGAGTGCTGGAGGGAATGAACCTGTGTGAGCGGGGGCTGCCTTGGGACCGTTGCCTGCGCAGACTCAACAGCGCAGTAATTGGGTCACCTGTAGCCGGCAGTGGGGAGCATCTCCCAGACGTCTAGACAGAACCCATCACCTTTACTATGTGGACCTAACCTTCTCTCATGTTCTAGGGCAGTGGTTCTCGACCTTTTGGCCCTTTAAATGCAGTTCCTCATATTGTGACCCAACCATAAAATTATTTTCGTTGCTACTTCCTAACTGTAATGTTGCTACTGTTATGAATCGTAATGTAAATATCTGATATGCAGGATGGTCTTAGGCGACCCCTGGGAAATGGTCGTTCGGCCACCAAAGTGGTCGCGACCCACAGGTTGAGACCGCTGTTCTAGAGTCTCTCTGCTTGGTACAGTAGCCACTGGCTAGGTGTGGCCATTTAAATGTGTGCTAATTAAAACTTAATGCACTTAAAGGTCACTTCCTCAGTCGCACTAGCTGCGTTTCAAGTGCTCGGCAGCCACGTGCTGGCAGTGGCTCCTGTGCTGGACAGTGCGGACAGAGAGCATCTCCATCACCGCCGAAGGTCCTACTGGACAGCGCTGCTCTAGAAGGTTTGCTGGAGAGACCCAGCCACTTCCTTCTCCTGTGCCTTACCCGACAGAGAGCCTCGCAAAGGGCAGCCCGACACGCAGACAATGGTAGGCTGCCCCCGCCCCACCTCATGGAGAGACAGCCGGCAGCCCAGGGGAGCAGGGCAGGCGGGACGTACCTTTGCAGGCCCCCGCCGCGCCCAGATGGTAGATGGCTGCCAACACACGCCAAATGGCTCGCTGCTCGCTCTCCGAAATGCCCAGCGTCACCATGGCACCCTGGAGCTGGGCGAAGGCGGCCGCTGCCCTCTGCTTGTCTTCGGGCTGAGGGCGAAGGGAGAGAGGAAGAAAAAGAGGTCGTCATGGTGGAGAAAATGCAAACTCACATGCGAAGCCAAGCTTGGTCTCGGAGGAAGTGTGTGGTCACATTTTGGCCACAATTAAGCCAAGGAGGGTTGGCAGTCATTTCTGTCTGACTTTGGAAGGCGATAAGATTCTTATTCATTCAGTGTCCATTCAGCAGATCTGGCGACGCTCTGCTCTGTGCCAACCTCTGGGAAGACATAGATTAGCGAAACCCAGAACTTGACTTTGAGAGCCTCTCAAGGTAGAAGTGAAAAGAGACTTTTAAAAGCAACTCAGTGTGGAACAGGCTAAGTGGTAGGATACGGGTATACGTGGGGAGCTATGGGATATCAGAGGCAGGAACGCACTAATGAATCCCACCCAGGGGGGCCAAAGAGAATGTCACAGAAGATGAGACCAAACTGTGATTAGAGTTCGAAAGATAAACAGGCGGAGTTGACCCACTTCATGTAATAAGGCCCCGATACGTACAAGGAGCAACACGAACAAAGGCGATCTCTGGAGACAACAGGTGGTCCCTGAATGTGGACACAAACAGGCACTTTTGGAGGTGGGGTCGACAGAGAGGGGAGGAGATGAGCATGGGGAGGCCTCCAACACAACATTAAAGGGCATAAGCTTTACACTCCAGCCTTGACTGGCAAATACACACCCCTCTCCATATGCCTGGACCTGTGGCAGACATCACTAATAGATCAAGATCTCACAGCAAGCCCGTGAGTCCAGCTTCTTTTCAGGACATCACCCCTTGCAGACACCACGGACTGATCTACCGCAGCAACCAAAAGGGAACCTGTGTGCCACCCCCGCCCTGGTGCGAGCGACAGGACACTGCCGAAGATTTTTAAGCAGGAGGAATGAGAAAAAGGCATGACCCGATGCTAATGGGTTGTAGAGCGTTATTTTTCTTTTTTAGATTTATGATCCCAATTATGTTTGATTGAATATTAAAATTAGTCTGCAACTCCTGCTCACACACCATCTGGCCAAGGAAACTCAGCCCAGAAGCCTGCAAGATTGAGAGGAAGTGAGCTGGGGAGGAGAATTCTTTTGTCAGAAACTCACCAGCCCGTAATGAGGAACTGATTTGCACTTGGAGCTTAGAGGATAAACTGTGGGCTGTTAAACCTGGCAGGTCCTTGAATTTGGTGGAGTCTGGTGCCCGGAGAGGGGGCGACGCTTGCCCAAGTCACAGAGCAAATTAGTACCGGACACCCAGGACTAGAATCAGGCTTTTCTTACTTCCCCATCCACACCACCTGTCCCATCCATTCGAGACACTTCTAACTCGGAAAGACTCCTGTAAGGATCACTGACCAATTGGGACGACGTCAAAGCATGCAGGGACATTGAAAGAATCGCTGTGGAAACATTTCGATTAATAGCAAAAGCATGTTCCACTGATCCATCATATTTCTGGGCCACCACAGGACCACAAAATCCCTAGCAACCAGGAGCTCAACCTAGCAACCACAGCTGCTCCACTGGAGCAAACAGAGGGAAGGAAGGCATCTTACCAACATGGTTATTTATGAGATTTCAAAGTAGCCGTGAAAGGGCACCAAAGAACAATGGGAACACATTTATTATGGCTCCCACTGTCAGCCCTGAGCACTTGACTTTAAATTACAGCCAGACTCCATCCTCTGCCACTTAGCTCATGTGAAGAGAAGAATGAGAAAACTTCCAATAAAGCTAATTTGCTGCTTTTTCTCTCCAGCCCCACCCTACGTCTCAGATGCGACCAAAGACATGGAGGGACAAAAACGACTAGGATCAGGAAGAAGTTCACCATTCCTTGAAATTCTAGAGAGCCAACATCTGTGCACTGTGCCCCGATAAAGCCAGTCCTTGCATTGAATTCGTGAAAACAGAAATCAGTGGAATAAGTCAACTCAGAGCCCAAGTGCCTACCCACGGGAGAATGCTAGACAAAGGGTGGTACACGTATGGAGTGCTATGCAGCAATGAAAAAGAACGAGCCACTGATACATGCAACCACATGTATGAATCCCACAGACCCAATGTGAGTCAGGACTGTTGGGTACAAAGACCAACACACGGCGTGATCCCATCTTTGTGGGCAAAACTAACCTGTGGTTAGAGGAGTCAGGATGGTGATCCTGGGGTGGGAAATAAACCCCTGATGGGGAGAGGGCTGGAAGGAGCTTTCCTCAGGATGAGGGATATTCTAGATCTTGATCTTGTAGGCTTAAGAATATAATCATCATCGAATTGTACACTTAAAATTAGTGCACTTGATACATTTTATTACTGTTTTACTCAACTAAAAAGACATTAATGAAAAAATATTCAACACACAACATGCCCAGGGTTTGTTTATCTGATGCAACTGAAGACTCAAGGTCAACCAAAGACTGCAGGTAATTTAATGAAAAAAAGAAATCCCAAATGTTCTGTCCACATGAAACTGGACTGAGGGGATTCTAACAGCTCAGAGAGGCCAGGACTGGCGCCACGGAGTAAAATGCTGAACACTGACTGGATTCAATGGCAAAAGAAACGTCGGAGCCTGAAGAACTGCGTGAACCTCATGGAGACGATGGAGAGGGAGGGCGGGACGATGTCCCTCAGAGCCAGGAGCTCCCCATCCAAGTGACTCTGTCCCGTGCTCAAAACTGACCAATCCACTGATTCCCTCTCATCATTGACATTTCTCTCTCTCTCTCTCTCTCTCTCTCTCTCTCTCTCTCTCTCCCCCTACAAATGGATACCCTGGCCAAAACTCATGAGCCGAACAAGAGAAATGAATGCTGGGACAGCCTCGCCTCCCCTGCCATCTAGGTCAAGGTCTGGGCTCCTAACTCCCCACCCCGACGCGTTCATGGGGTCACGGGGCCTGAAAGAAGAACGTACGGCGCATTCCAACCCCCCAGGAAGGAGAAGGGTGGATTAAACCCCTGAAATTAAAGATTGGGGAGCTGCATCAGCTCGCTCCATTCCGCCCACCCACTGCGGACACTCCACTGCAGAGGTTCTCAAAGTGGACCAGCCTCATCAGCAAACCTGAGAGCTTGTGAGAAATGCGCAGTCTCAGGCCCCCTCAGACCTACTGCATCGGCGAGCCTGTGGGTCGGACCCAGTGGAGTCTGAGAAGCCTCCCCTGACTGAAGCCAAGTAGTTCTTGCTTTCATCTAGCCTCTCGCCTCCACAGCATCCTTGCAATCTTTGGTATATTCTCAGCTCACGTGACCGCATTAATTCCCATGTTTGTCTCTCCTGCTAGAGCAAGATTCACGGACGAGGACCCTCATCCCAGCATTTCACACAGGCCTGCTACAGATGCGAGAGGTAGGGACAGGAAGGGGGAAACTCAGAAAACATTTGTTAAAATATAAACAGCTGAATAAAATAAACAGGTGAACAAAATTATTTTTCTTAAACAGCTGGATATCATCACTTAATGTCCTACTCAGAGGCCACAGCTTCCAGGAAGCCATCTCTGACTGTACCTGCCCACGTTACTCACCAATAATATTGACTAAGAATACCTGATTGAGTGACTGATTTAGGCCAAGCCCTGTCGTTGCATTTAATCCTCACAATAAACCCATGAGGCAGACACAACTACTGTCATTATTTTACCAAAGAGGATATAGACGTTCAGAGAGGCTCAGTTCCATGCCTGAGGTCACATCTCTAATGAGCATCAGAGCTGGGGTTTGAACCCAGATAGCCTGTCCCAGAGCCCACACGCGTACCTTTACCTAAACCACCTCCTGGTTATTTTTTTGTATTTCTCATCCTGACACACCCAGACTCTACAAAGGAACCACATGACCAGCCCTTGCCAACTACAAACCCCAGCGGCAAAGGAGCCGAGTCACATAGGATATCTCTCCATCACCCTCCCATCCTGGTCACGGACGCCAACATGCACCCCAGAAGGACCCCGTCCTTACCTTAGACCAAGTGCCCATGCCGAAGGAGCTTCTGTCTGCCATCTGGTGCAGGTTGAGCTCCGTCCTAGAAGCAGAGAAGGGACCAGAAGTGCACTTGACCTGATCTGTATTCCATTATTTGGAAGTTCAACTTGACAAATAATTGAACATCTACCCAGTGCCAAGCCCTATGTTAATACTGGGGAGGCAGAAAGAAATAAGGCAGGGCCCCTGATTCAAAGATGGGCAGCACACCCCAGGGATGAGCCAGAATAGAACAAAGGAGAGACTGAGGGAGCAGGAACCAGGCAGCACTCCTCTAAGGAAGGGATTCAGAGCAGGGTTTTGAAGGATGAATAGGAGTTTGCCATATGAATACATGGGAGAAAGGAAGGGCATTTGTGAAAGCGGACACCAGTTTTTGTCCCTTGGAAGCTTCATGGTGGATGAGGGAATAGCCTGGCAGCAACAGTGGTAAGCAAAGGCAAATGGCTTACGAGGTTGCTGGAAGCCAGTCCCCAGCA
The DNA here is from genome assembly GCA_004026665.1 of Murina feae. Classification (NCBI taxonomy): domain Eukaryota; kingdom Metazoa; phylum Chordata; class Mammalia; order Chiroptera; family Vespertilionidae; genus Murina; species Murina feae. The sequence continues at coordinate 31,235 of PVJC01010064.1, forward strand.
TGACCCTGAGCTCCTGAGGAGTCTGAGATATTCCAAGCACTTTTCTCCACTCTCCTGGGGCTTCTGAAACTCATCTGGGGCAGCCTCATCTTCCAAACACAGCTTTATCCTGGCTCCTAAGGATGCCATTCTCGCCTGGATCAGGCCCACCAACACAGAGCTCCCTGGACTGGGCCGGGCCTGGCGAGGAGGCTGGAATCCTCCGCTGGCAGCAGCCAGCCTGTCCTTCCCAGTCTATGCCACGAGGAGCCCCTTCCAGGCAATAGCTCCATGCCCAGAACCCAGCTCCATGCAGGGTTACAGAACTGACAACCTCAATGTGGGGTGGGGAGGGGGGTCACCAGGGAGACATGCCTGCCCTTCAGTGCTCTCAGAGATCAGGAAGTGGAGGAAACAGAGGCTGCAGAAGAGGATTCAAACGCCAGGTGCAGAGCTTACATGTTATACTCTTCATTGTTACACCCTACTATGCGCTGCACATGGGGCCTGCTGCCTGGACAGGTAGTCTGGTTTAAATATTCACAGACTGGTACTAGGAGGCACCCATTCTACAGAAAAGGAAACTGAGGTTCAGAGAGGACCACATGGGGCAAAGCCCGGATCTAAACACACATCCTTATGACTCTAAAGTTGGTCCTTTACAGAGCATACCTGCCAGGATCGAAGCAGGGTGTCCCCCAGGAGGCCCTCCAAAATGAGTTTCGCCTGGCCACCCTGCTGGCCACTCCACCCAGTGCCTGACTGTTCTGAGGTGCCCATTCAGGCAAACCCTATGTACACTCAAGGCCTCCACGAAATTTAGAAACTTCCAGAAGACTTGGCGTCTGCTGGTCTCGCCCTCCTCCCACGCTGCTATCAGCCCTGTACTGACAGGCCCCCATCACATCAGACAGCCTCCGCCAGCCCCAGCATTTATGAAGAGCTACAAGTGAATCATCTCCCTGAACCCTGTGAGGCTAGCCATCGTACTATTTCCACCTCACGGAGGAAAAGAAACCGGGGTTCAGAGTGGATGACCCCAGCCAAGGTCACGCAGCCCGTGAGCAGTACCAGCAGCTGGGATCGGAGGCCAGATTCCTGACCACCGGGTCCACTCCCTCTCAGCTCTGGACAGAGCTAAGGCTGGGCCCGGGGAGCAGATGCCCTGTGCACCACTGCCCGCAGCGTCCCTGCCTGGCCCAGTCGTTCACCTGAGATCCAGGTCCAATCCCGCGAGCATCTGGGAGAAAACCTCGAAGGTGCCTTCCCCTTCCGGCTGCCGTGCCACGCGGCTCTTCTCTAAAAGCACTGTCTGCAAGAGGAGAGGATGGGCCACTGGTCAGCACTTAGGCTGCATCGGCCCCCTGCCCAGTGCCCAGCTACCCTGAGGCCCCGGGAGGGGCCCTGCCCTGGCCCACCCTGCGAGGCAATATCTCAGGTCCCAACTCCGCTGGACACCTTCGTCTCAGAACTGGTCGGTCCCTGTCTCACTAACGCGGAGGCCGCCTGGGGACTAATGCAACTGGCTCGTTTCAAGGAAAGCGTCTGAGAGGAAGAAGGATGACCTGGACCCACCTCCGCCATATTCTCATTTCACAGAAGCCTTTAGGAATGTGACACAGACGGTCATGAACGGCAGGATCTCAGGCTCAGGGTGGCATCGATGAGTTTCCCCGAGTCTGAGCCCCACATACAAACAACGCCTCTAATAAGTTAATCCTATTTTCTGTTCAAACAGAATGTTTGAGGGGGCAGGGGAGGGATGTGGGCGCCTTGGGAGACAGGAGCAAGCAGGCATGTGTTTGTCTGTTTCATTTCAGCTTATGCTACTAAGACCCAAATAATGAGCAGCTGGATGATGTGTTTACTCATGAATATTTCATCCTCGTGATGTTCCGAGGTGCAAACGGGCCGGCCTGCTCTAGGAGGGGACTTTCTGGGCCACTGAGTCAGGTGGGAAGGAGCTGGCAAAGGCTGGGGGAACTGTGACCAACTATTTAGACACATTCCTGCTGAGTAGGAATGGGGACCCTGCAGTCCCAAGGACTCCCCTCTTCCTTCCACCCAGAGCCTCACCTGGAGCTGGGCAGCTGTGACTCGGCCTGTGGCATTGAAGTCCAGTGACATGACCATGGTGAACCGGGTGGCGCTGCGGCTGTGGCCGGTGGACACAGAGCCAAAGGCCCGGAGGAGAGTGAAGGTGGCTCGAATCTTCTCCACTGTGGGGGTCGCGGGGGTGCTGTTAGTATCACATTTCTTACAACTAGAAGAGCAATATTGCTGAGGCCGTGTGTTCTCAGCAGGGAGAATATTGCCCCCAAGAGGACAGAAACTGATTGTGGAGATGGGGGTATTCTGCTGTCTTCAGTATAGAGCACAGATATACACATATAAACAGATTGCGGCATATCTATGGCAGTGAAATTTCATAGCGGGGAGATGATTAGGGGATTAAATGTTTACAAAGACTCCTTAAGGGAGCAAAAATGAAAAACAAAAGCCCAGTGAGAACACTGGCGCAGGGATTATGGCTCCCGAGCCAGGCTTCCTGGTTTGAATCCAGCTTTAGGACGGATTAGTTGAGTGGCCTTAGGCAAACTAGTTCATTTCTCTGAGTCTCAGCGTCCTCATCCATAAAACTTAAGCAATATCTACCTTATAGAGCTGTTCTAAATAACAAATAAGTTACATCTTTGAAAACTTAGATGAGGCATTTAAGTCCTCAGCCTGTGTTGCATATAAGTCCTCAACCTTACTAATGCTGCAATTACTATTATTACTCATCGGCCTTGCTCAGACACCATCTCTCCCTAGAAGCTCCTGTCCCCCTCCTCACGTTCCCGACACCTCCCCTAACCAGCTCTGCCTGTACTCGGCACAGAGCATTCAAGTCAGCACATACAAGCAGCACAGGTGCCCTCTGGTGCCAGTGCCTCCAGGACACAGCGCTGCCCTCGGCCTTCACTGGTGGGTCCTCTGTGCAGCTGAGCAGGTGCACGCACAAGGCCCCCACATCAAAGGGGCATGCACCTACACTGAGTGAATGCGAGGTGAGTGGATATAAGGAGCAGCCCAGCACCCCCGCCCAGTCCTCCCTCCCTCCCCACAATCCTGCTCCACGGCCCCCGGAGCCTACTGTACCTGAGACGCTGCCATCCACACTCCCTGCCATCCCCACGAGGTGCTCCAGGACCTGCTTGCAGCAGGTGGTCTTCCCGGCGCCGCTCCGGCCCAGAGCCATGATGCTCTGGTCCCTCCGCTGGCTCAGCAGTGCCCAGTATGCCCGCTGGGCCAGGGAGACAATGTGGGCAGGTAGGCCATCCCGGCAGCCCTTGGGCACCTGCAGGAAGATGCCGGCATCAGCCTTCTGACCCCAGCTGGGAGCACTCCAAAACAGTGCCCACGCAACCTCAAGTCCAGATCCATGGAACTGGCAGCATGAGGCTCGATGGTGGCCTTGCCCAAAGTCGGCTTTGTGTAGCCTTCAGGGAAAAGGGAAGAGGCTCCGGAGACGGAGGCAGGGAAGGGCCCAGCCGGAGGAGGACACTGGGAGCTGGGGTGCTAAGTGGGCAACCAGTAGCCCCAGCAAGGCCCCATCTGCATCTCCCGTGCCTTGGGGACCAGGGACACCAATCGTAGTGTGGTGGCCCTCCCCTGGCATGGCCCTCCGGCCTGGGGTTGAAGGTACCTCCAGTCCCCTGTTGGCTGTTGTGCCCCCAAACCCCTAGGAGTAGTAATGAATCCCTATCTTTGGCTCAGGACCCCACAGCTGGCAAAGGTGGGACACGTTGCCTAGCTGCCTGGGCACAGCCTTAGGTCATGAGGCAACCAAAGGTGTGAGTCCTGAAGCCCCCTCCTCAGGAAACACTGAAGTTCAAGGGGCAGGCTCCCTCATCCATCAGCTCCCTCCCGCACACTGACCAGACCACAGAAGGCAGAATTCTGCAGGTCTAGGCTCCTGTGTACACACACAGCTGCATGCATGCACACATGTCCTTGCATTGTGCTTGTATACTCTTGCATGCTTGCACACAGGTGTGCTCACAGGCACATGCACTCAACAGGTGCCGAGACCCTGCACACAGGGGCAGGTCCATCTACCCCTGACACGGTCACACCCAGCTCTCAGCCTCTGGAGGAGCCTAGCACGGCCCCATACCTCACCCTGGCCATCTTCAAGGTGGCCCAGTTCCAGCCTCACCGCAGGTCTGTGCTCCCACCTGGTGGCCATTTGAGGAACCAGATGTGACTCAGACAAAGAACAGAAGGAGGCGGTGGGTTTGGGTGTGGGCAGCTGAGGACTGGAGGGAAGGATGCGGCGCAGAGTTAAGGGTTTGGAGGATCAAGAGACTCGGGAGCACAGGAAGATCTCAAGACTAACTCCTCCTTACAGGACTGCCCAACACCTATACTTTTAGGCCCTTTCGTCCAGGTTCAATACGGAGGCTTCAATCCGGGAAAACCTGTGAGAATCCACTTGCCTTACGGTCTGGACAAAAGTCCCTCCCAGAAGCTCCTAAGGAGCCAGAGGAGCCACTCGGCTTCTCAGGAGGCTCGGCGGCCTTGGGCTTCAGTATCAGAAGCATGGCCCTCACAGCAAGGGAGGGGAGAGTGCACAGCCGAGCTGTCATCCTCCCAGTCTCTGGCCATGGACGGCCAGGCTGGAGAGGGGCCGGAGAAGTGGCTGAAGGGGTGTGGTGGGGAGTCCTGGAGGGGTTAAGTCCAGGGAAGGAGGGATGCAGGGCCACCGTCCCTCTTCAATGGTCTTAGCATTGTTTGGGGGAGGGGGGGTTGGAATGTCCCATGGGACTCCAGAGGGCTTTTCATCCCAACTGACAGATGAGAAAACCAGAGGCATCATGATCTTTCCAAGGCACCTGCTGTGTGCCAGCAGGAATCCAGAGGCTGCGTCTTCCCAGAGCAACACATCTTCAGGACAAAAGCGCTGGCTAAGACGTCTGACCTCTAACAGGGCTCCCAGCCTGTACCTTTGCCCCCTTCCATCCATCCTCCACCCAGCAGCTAAGGGCACCCTCTTACAACGTAAGTCAGACCGTCCCTGCTCTGCCGAACACCCCTCAGGGTCAGAGTAAAGCAGCATCAATATGACCAGGTATAATGAAGGCCTGTCCCGTGTCACCTGACCTCATGTTCCTTTCCACACTCACCTGCTCCCTTATCTTTATTACTCTTGGCCTGTCTTCCCCACTAGACTGGGCGGTCCATGGGGCAGGCTTACAACCGGCTCCTTCCCTGCTCCCTCCCCTGTGCCTGGCACACAGGAGACCACAATCCTATCTAAATCAATAGCCCCTGGATGAGTGAATGAAAGGGATCCGGCTCCAAACAGCCAGTGGTGGCTACGCCCTTCCACAAGGTGGCGCTGAGAGCTTGCCTTTGCTTGGACTGTCCTGACAAAAAGCAGCCATTTCCGCACTTCCCGGGGAAAAGAAATAAAAGCAGAACCAAGGCTTCTGTTTCCTGATTTATGTGGGTGTTGGGGACTCCCCAGACCACCACGGGGTCCAGAGCACAGAGGAGCCGGCGCCCTGGGTCTTATCCCAGCTCCTCCACTTGCTGAGAGTCTGGCGACAGCCCCATCTATAAAAACGGAGCAGGTGAGTGTGGAAAAGGAACATGCGGTCAGGTGACACGGGACGGGCCTTCGTTATACCTGGTCATACGGATGCTGCTTTACTCTGACCCTGAGGGATGTTCAGCTGACTGTGAGAGTCTGGCGACTGGCCCGCCACGGGGCAGTCATGGTGTCTGTCTTCTCAGGGGGCGTGAAAATTAACCGAGATAACATGCAAAGGTGCTTGAAGCAGTTGCCTGGTACAGAGTTGACACTCACTCAATATTTTCTCTCATTATTATAGTTGATCCTCCTGTGTTGTTTCTCATCTCTCCCTTGGAAGGAGGGAGATCATGATGCCCAGTATCTCACGTCTGGCAAGATGCTGCTCACTGCCAGGTTTGCAGGGTGCTTTGGCTGCTCTCTTCTCCCGAGATGCAGAGGGACTCCCACACCACCCGTCCTGTGCCTGTCCCCTGACCCCTTGCTCTGGTCCCCCTCACCTTGCCTGCAGAGGGTGCCGACGGCCCGCGGGGCTGGAGGACGATCAGGTCTGGCCCAGTGGAGGTGTGTGGCAGCTGAGCCCGGTAACGGTTCAGGAGCGTGTTCAGGACACTCGATTCATTGACACTGACCAGGGAGGCCAGGTCCTCGGCCTGGTCCAGCTCAGGGGGGTTGGCCTGTGAACCATCACAGAGTGTCCTGTGGCTTCTGGGGTCCCCATACCACCACCACACCCCTTCACACACAGCCCTGCTGGCCCTGTCCTGGAAGAGCCAAAGACAGGACAGAACACAAGGACTCTGGAGAGAGTCGCAAACCCTACAAGTGTAAGAGGGCTCCCTTCTCCTTTGCTCTTGGGGAAGCCTGAGAGCCACCCCTCTGTTCACACCCATCCCCCCTTCCTGTACTGTGAGGGGAGATGCTCAGAACAGAGACACCGCAAGACTCCGAGTGCCTTCTGCATCTCAAATACCACAAAAAGCAGTGGTGTCCCAAGTCAGGCAGTGTCCCCTGAGCTCTCCGGTCCCAAGTCTCATGGGGAATGCTGCACATGCTGCGACACTCAGGACACAGGCCAACGGCCACGCCGCCCATTGCTCTGACAGCCCCTCATGCACTGGTCCCTTGGGATCATTCCCTGGTCCTTCGAGAAGCCAAGGATGACTACAGCGTCTCCTGGGGTATCCATCCTAAAAGGCTTCCTACCATTCTTGCCAGCTCTGAGGAGTTTTCTGGGCCTGAGGTTCTGGGGTTAGGGCCAATCCTAAGCTTTCCAACAGGTCTTTCTTCTCAGAACACGGGTCCTCTGCAAACTCCCAACACTATTGGGACTGCAGGGTCAGAGGTGGACAGAGGAGTGCAGAGAGGAATAAAGATGATCAAGGCCCACTTGGGGCTCCCAGAGGAAACTCTTCCTTAATTAGTAGGCTCTAAAGGGTGGGAAAGGCTCAGGACCTATTTTTCTATCATTATTCTCTGATTTTCCCTCAAACAGATTGGTGGTACATTGAAAAAATTGTGCGAAACTACTAAAAAACAAAAAAAAATTATTAATACCCAAAATATATGCCATTATACCCTCTACGCCAGGGGTCCTCAAACTTTTTAAACAGGGGGCCAGTTCACTGTCCCTCAGACCGATGGAGGGCCGGACTATAGTTTAAAAAAAACAACCATGAACAAATTCCTATGCACACTGCACATATCTTATTTTGAAGTAAAAAAACAAGGCAGCAAAAACACCCAGCGGGCTGGATAAATGTCCTCGGCGGGCCGCATGTGGCCCGCGGGCCGTAGTTTGAGGACCCCTGCTACGCTATGGTTCGTGGCAGGCAGCACAATGGGCTCTGAGTCCCCTGGCAGCCAAGATGAAAAGGAAACATGTTTTGTAGCATGATTTGCGATGCCCATAAAAAGAAAAGCAATTGCGTTCTGTGTCAAGCAGAACTCTCAGTCCTAAGACCTAATGAACATGTCTCTTAATGTGTCTTCATAAAAGGGGACACCGTGGGAGAAAGTAATGACCCCCTAACAATATATCTCCAGCAGAGCAACAAGTTCAATGGCTGTCTTCCCTATAATCCCTCCAGGGCATCAAGCCAAAGTAGTATCTGCAGTCAGGTACATGTAAATCTCTAGCAAGATGAGGGGGACAGTGTGGAGCCAGTAGGAAGGGGGGTGGGAACTCACCCGATGAACACAATCCTCGTCTACCTCGGTGATGGTTTTGTCAGCATCAATGCAAAGCCGCACCCTTCCTGCTGGCAGGTCGGCTGTTCCCTCATCTGGTTTAAGCACCGTTGCTGGTCGATAGCCAAGGGGAGAAAAGAGAGGGGCAGGGAGGAAAGACAGGCTCTGAGCTGCTGAGTCTGGCCAAGGAGCTGCAGAGGGGGCCTAGGACAGGTCAGAAAGGGACAGTCTCCTCTCCCCTTGGGGCCAATTCACACGGAGGGTCCTGAATTGTGAGCCTAAGCCCTTTAAGGACAGAGGCTGGTGCAACTCACCTTGAGCTGTTTTCAGCTGGCACCATGCCAGGCAGAGAGTAGGAACCCAGATGGGTGGGTGCACAACCCATTTAATAACATACCAGATAATAGCATACGGGCTGCCATTCCCCTTCCAGTACCCAAGACAGACATTACTAATCAATCACTTGTCCCAGCAGCATCTGACTGAGACTCAGAATCACTTCTCTGTAGAGTATGGTCACAACTAATGGACAAAAGTGGGCTTTTGAGATGAAAGCTATTTGCCTACCTGCATTCGACTCCAGGTTCCTTGAGGAACAAACACTGTAGGAACCAAACCAGACTTGTGGGTGACAATTAAATAACTAATTGCCAAGGCTCCAATGTGTTTGAAAACAGTACCCAATAGACCAGATGCCACAAGTGAAATGACACTTAGCTATTCCCACCCCAAAGAGCCGCATATCCCCTTCCTGGTCTCAGGGGCTCACCTTGCTCCCCATACCATGCTCAGGACCTGCAAACGTGGCTACCAGCAGCAGGGGGCGCAAGAGGAACAGACTTAGATCACCGCCGCCACCCCAAACCCCCTAATTAACAAGAGCAAATGTGCTAAAACCCCTAATTACCAAGAGTAAATCCGTCCTTCTGAACCAGCCAGACTTTCTCTGCCTCGTACCATCTGTCCTGCAGAGCCTGAGAGCAAAGGTCACAAAAAATTAAACCAGGATGACACTGCCTCTCCCCACCCCAATGTGAGGGGCGAAGCCCTTCCATGGGAGTTCATGGGACCTCAATCAGAATCTAAGGAACCTCAATCAGAATCTAAGGGTGCTGATTTCCATGCAGATGCCCTGGCTCCACCCCTGGCCTTTTGAATGAAAGCTCCAGAGGGGCCTAGGGCTCTGCATTTCCAGCAGCCAGCTATTTATCAGCCTGTTTGAAACCTGCCATGTGGCATAATAAGCTCAGCCACGAGGGGGCATCTCACATTCGTGGGACCTCCCTCGCGCTGTGGGACAGGTACAGTGGATGTCTCAAGACCCTTCCTCGTCGAGGAGGAAGTTTTTGTCCCTTCCTCTGAGCTGGCCACATGGCCACCCCTCTCCAATTCCCTGTCCACCTCCTGCCCCACCCACTTCACCTGCAGGGGCAAGTCTTTCCCATCCCTCCTTCTCTGGAAGGTCCAACTACTGCTCCCCACTCCGGGCTGCAGCCCCTCACCTGGTCCAAGTCTCCACTCTGGCTTCCTTCACTCCCCTCCTGCAGGGCTGGTCCCTCTTGGTTCTCCTGCCTCTGAGGCCTCTCTGCGTGGCTCTCCAGAGCAGGTGGTCTGGGTGCTTCCAGCTCCGTGTCCAGGGCCCCGGCCCTGGCATTCACACTTCTGCAGGGACCCTCTGCTTCCTGCTCTCTGCTGTCTGGCTGGCTCTGCTTCCCATCTGCACTCACCTCCTTGGGGACTTCACAGCCCTGTGTCTTAGTCCCAGACCCACTGGGAGGCCCACGTGCTTCCTCTATCCCTCTGGGAGCCTCTTCCACCTTCCCCTGCACTTTGTGGCTCTCCTTCCCAGCTGCACCCACCTCCTTGGGGGCTTCACAGCTCTTCCGTGTCTTAGTCGCAGTCTCCCTTGCCTCACTGTGAGGCCCACGTGCTTCCTCCTTCACTCCGGGAGCCTCCCCCACTTTCCCCTGTACCTTGTCCACCTTCTCTGCCTTGACCTGCGATTGGCCTGTCTTCTCCACCTTACTCGGGAGGGCACCTTCTTTGTCCTTCCTCTGGGGACCATCCCACCTGCTCCTTCTGCCCAGGGAACCTCCCCACTTTTTCACCTGGGTTTGAGCCCCGGCCAACTTCCCTTCGCCCCCTGCAACCTTGGAGAGATTCCCCTTTGCCATCTTGTTTGCAGAGTCCGCTCTCCCCTTCTCCACTGTCCCTGGTCGCCCCCCCTCATCTAGCCCCTCTTTGCCCTGGGGCTCATCCCCTTTCAGCCCTTTGGTCTGGGGGGCCTCACCCCCTTTCCCCGCTGTGCCTTGATCTTTCTCGCCTTTTGTCATTGGCACAGTTCCTGGGTCCCTAGGACCCCCAGTCTGGGTCTTCTCAGCCTTCAGGGCTGCATCCTCAGTGGTGGCCTGGGGACAAGGAGCTGGTGGGGCCTTCCCCTCCTTTCCCCCTCCAGGGTCTGTGGCTGGGGATGGAATCTTGCAAACAGGGGCATCACGGGGCTGGGTCCTCTGCTCTGCCTTGGCTGAGTCGGGGTCCAGCTTGGCCACCATCAGCAGCACATCGCCCCTCCTCACGCCCCTCTTGAAGGGCAGAGGTTTTTTGGCTGGAGCCCCACTGGGGCCCGATTCCTGAGCCTTCTCGCCGTTGATGGTGGTCCTCTGCATGGGCTCCGAGGGGCCAGCCCCCTGGCTCTGCTGGCCCGGAATGTCTGCGTTCTGGGGAGAGCTTGCCTGGTTGTCCTGGGAAATCTTTTGGCTTCCAGACTTGGTGCCACTGCTGGACTTGCTGTTGGGTTGGCTAGTGGAAATTTCTGGAGTCTAGGAGAGAGACCACAACCATCCTTAGCTGCTTGCTTACCTGACTGCTTTGTTCTTCGCTCATTCACTCACTCATTCGTTCACTGATTTGTTCGCCCAGCCACTCATTCATCCAAAGACCCTCAAGAACCTATGACATCTGATGGGCACGGTGCTGGGCAATGAGCCAAACCCCTGCACTGTGGATGTTGGCCCAGCACCTGGAGGCCAAGTGAAAAAAGTAAAAAAAGAGTGGACTTTGGAATTCAACAGACTCAACTCCAAATTCAACTCCTAACTCACTAGCTGTGTGACCTTAGGTAAATTACTTCCCCTCTCTGAGCCTGTTTCCTAATGAGGTCCATAATGGCCTGCCTAGCAGATGGGCATGAGGATCCATGATAATATACAGAAACTGGGCCCAGCACATAGTAAGTCCTCAGTAGCAGTAGCTGCCACTACTGCCATTTTACTGTTGCTGGCACTGTTTGTTTTTTTGTTTGTTTTGTTTTGGCCTCACTTCCTGCCGGGACAGGGAGAGGACTGGGCCTGTCATCAGAGGACCTGTCCTAGTCTTGGCTCACACACTCTCCAGCTGGATGATCATGAACATCACCGCCCATCAGATATTTTGCAGGATGAGATGCGGAAAAGCACTTTGGAAATCGCAAGGAACCAAACAAACTGAGCTGCTGCTACTTCTGCTGCCCTGGTCCCCATGCCCCAACCCCCATACCAGGTGAGGGTCCTGGTCTCTGGCCCTGAGGTCCTCCGCTCTCAACTGTTGTGGACATTTGGGCTACGTCACATCCATGGGGTCTCCGCTGCCTGCTCCTCTGCTGGGCCCTTTTACTGCCTAGTGATGTCAGCCCTCCTGAGGCCTCTATCCTCAAACAGGCTGGCTGTGACCTAACTTGCTCACACGGCCGACTATGCCTCTCGTGGGCAGTTCCAGCCTGGCACCTGGCATCCGCACCTGCCCTCGTCTGGATTTTTCCATCATGGACCGTGCCAATGCCAGCCTGCCACACAGCTGAGTCTGGGATCTAGGGTTCTCACCCTCCTCCTGCAGCTAGGATCATGCTGATTCCGCCCTGCAAAGCTTCACATCTGTGTCTCCTGTTCCCAATTGAGGTCCATTTCCCAAGCTCCTGAACTGGTATCCCTTCAATGAGCTGCCAGTCATTTCAAACCCAACTGAAATGTTTTGGCAGCTCCCACAGCCACCAGAAAATCACTGACCACCACCGCCTCCCATCCTAAGTCCTCGACCAGGAGCCCTCACCTCCCTTCTGGTTCTTTTGTCCCTGTTTATCCCCAGGCTTCAGCCACACCAGACACTTCCCTGCTTCCGCGCTTCTGCTCATGTTGAGCTTGCTGCCCGGAATGCCCTTTCCCCTTCTCACTCACCCGTGTGCTTCTCAGCTTTCTATACCCAGCTCAAATGCCACTGCCTCTGCAAATCTGCCCCTGGAGACCTCAGGCAGAAACTGCCTCACACATGCATGAAGTCCCAGAGCCCTGTGCTAGCTCACCATCTGCAGCACCGACCACATCTGTGCATCTCGTTCCAGCTCTGACTGCGCCTCTCTCCTGTTTTAGATGGTGGATGCCTCCAGAACACTGTCTCTACCCTCGTCTTTGTAGAAATGACAATAATACTGTAATAACAGCTGCCCTATATAGATCCTTGGAATGAGCTCTAACGCGCCATTATGCAATATCCTACTCAACCCTCGTAAGAACACAGTGAAGGAGGTTCTGAACATCTCCACATGCTACAGACAAGGAAGCAAACACAAAGATGCTAGGTGGCCCAACAGACAAAGCAAAATATAAAGCCACGCTGGCCCTCTGAGTCTAAAGCCCGTGCCTGTAACTTGTGCATATCAATGGCCTTACTTGTCTTTCTAGGGTTCACTGGAACCTTCCGGGATATTTTTTAAATACTGATGCTTAGGCCCCACTCCCACAGAGTCTGATGGATTTGGTCTGGGTTGTGGTCCCCCCAGGTGGTTCCAATGGGCAACCGGGACTAAGAACCCCCACTCTAGTGCCCGGGGCCAAGTGGCTCAACTCAACCTGACCTTCTGAAACCAGCAGGGTACCGCCTTGGAAAGAGGATCGGCTGCACTTGGCAAATCTCACCACTATCTACACCCGTTTGAAAAATGAGTCAGTGCCTTATTTTTAACCAAACCACCACAGGAGAGACTAATGTGGGAGGGGCCAAGATCACCAATCAGATCCTCCCACCACCACCCCACCCTACAGGATGAGAGTTTATGGGACAGAGGACAAGAGATCAGATTAGTTATTTTTCTTTCGTAAACACCAAAGCCTCACTCTCTGCAGCTTTCTTAAACTCACACACATCCATTTTACAGAGGAGCAGACTGAGGCCAAGAAGAAAAAGGGATGTGGCCTGAAGCACACAGAGTGGCGAGGCCAGAACTGGAGCCCAGTTCTCCTGACATCTGATAAGGGTCTCTCTCTACCCCAGTGTTGTCCTGGCCTCTTGCTCTCCCTCACTGGCCCTGGGAAAAACCAAGTTACCTCCCTGAGCCTTGTTTTCCATCCCTACAAAACGGTGATGGATTCTAATCTCTCCTTGCGAGGATTATGTGAGGCCCAAATGAAACGCTGTGCTGGGAGGGTGTCCAGAGTTATTTACTGATTGGGACAAGAAAATGGAATTGGCAGGAATAGCC
>PVJC01010065.1:0-44423 GCA_004026665.1 Murina feae
CCCCTGCAGCCTTGCTTTCCCGCTCCCCGGTGCCCCGCAAAGGGCCTGGGCAGCTGCCAAGCAGGCCGAGACCGCCCCGCTGCCTCTTTCCCACTCCCCAGCCCGCCACCTTGCTTTCCCACTTCCTGGTGCCCTGCAAGGGGCCTGGGAAGCCCACCAAGCAGGCTGCCGACCCCCTGCCACCTCCTACCCGCTCCCCAATGCCCCTCCAAGGGCCTGGAAAGCCCACCAAGCAGGCTGCCGACCCTGCCACCTCCTACCCGCTCCCCGATGCCCCTCCAAGGGCCTAGGAAGCCCACCAAGCAGGCTGCCGACCCTGCCGCCTCTTACCCGCTTCCTGATGCCCTGCAACCCTGCCGCCTCTTTCCCACTCACGGGTCCTGGGTCCTGCGCTGTCCCGCCCTGCAGCCGTTCTGTGCACTCGGGAGGTCCCTCAGCCCGGCCTGTGCCCTCTCACAGTCTGGGACCCCTCGGGGGATGTCCACCTGCTGGCTGCCTGACCAGCCTGGGTGAGGGGCTTTAAAGCTGCCCACAGCTCCCATTGACCAACGTCCCAGCAAGGCCGGCTGAACGCAGATTTCCTATAATTGATGCTGTTCCTTTAAGGCAGTCTTTTACTAACGAATCCTCCTCTCTGCCTCACCTCGCAGCTTCTATAATGAAACAATTGTTACACTTAATTGTTGCAAATGTGTATTTTTGCTTCAGGCCAAAGGCTAAGGAGCCAGCAAGCAGGTAGTTTCGCTCTCGCTCCTGCTGCAGGGACGCTGCCTAAATGTTTACTCAGGTCCGTGAGTGGCGGCCGCCATGTTAGCTGGGCTAATTTGCATACAGCCGTTCTGATTGGCTGTGGGCGTCCCGGAGAAACGGTTAATTTTACTATTCCGCTTTTATTAGGTTAGATGAGATGGTTATGGCCTGGCCGAGTGGCTCAGTTTGTTGAGCGTCATCCTATGCACAGAAATGTTGCTATTTTGATTCGTGGTGAGGGTACATACCTGGGCTGCAGGTTAAATCCCTGTCAGGGCACGGATAAAAGGTAACTGATCAATGTTTCTCTCTCACAGTGACATTTCTCTCTCTCTTTCTTTCTCTCAAGCATGACCTTGGGTGAGGTTTAAAAAAAAACAAATAGTCATGGAAGGCGTTTTTGTTTAGGTGATATCTGAATGAGCAAGTGAGCCAGGAAAATAAGCAAAGAGCATTATACACAGATGGGACAATAAGTCCAAAGACCTGAGAAGGGAGAACATTTATTGTGTATGAGGAAAGGCAGCTGTAGTAAAGGAAATGAAGTAAGGAATAACAGAATCAACTGTAATACATCAATAATTCATTTATAATAATTATAGTCATACTTAAACATCATTGGAATCTTTCACACTTTTAAACTAATACACAAATGGGGGAAAATCAGAAAAAATTCAAATTGATTACTCAGCAAAAATTCCTTTTTTAGTATCCTATCTAATAAAAGAGTAATATGCAAATTAGGTGTCACTCCATCACAAAGATGGCCGCCTCCATAACAAGATGACTGCCCCCATAGCCACAAGATGGCGGCGCCCATAGCCACATCCTATCTAATAAAGGAGTAATATGCAAATTAGGTGTCACTGTCACAAATATAGCCTCCCCCATAGCCACAAGATGGCCACCTCCATAGCCACATCCTATCTAATAATCCTATCTAATAAAAGAGTAATATGCAAAATAGGCATCACTCTGTCACAAAGATGGCCGCCCCCATAGCCACAAGATGGCGGTGTTGACAGACACAAGATGGTGGCACTCATGGCCACAAGATGGCAGCGCTCATGGCCACAAGATGGCGGTACCCAGTTCGACTCAGCCCTGCCACTGAAGTGGTCAGGCCTGTTAGCCAGGCAGGTGGGGGGGAGACGGGTGGCCCGAGGGGCAGAACAGGCAATCAGAGGAGACTGGGGGTCCCCTGTCCAGGCCAGCGGCCTTCGCCAGAGGCCTCAGGCATGGGCAAGGGCAGAGCCAATGATCGGAGGGGGCAGGGGCAGAGCTGGTGATCAGAGGGGTATGAGGGTGCCCTACCCAGGTATAAGGCCTGGGCCAGAGGTCTCAGGCATGGGCCGGGGCAAGGCCGGAGATTGCGGGGGCCTGGGCTCTGCATAATCAGCGATCAGAAGGGCAGGGGCAGAGCCTGCGATCACAGGGGTCTGGGCACTGGTGGAGCCGGCAAAGCAGGGGTGTGGGGGTCCCCTGCCCAGGCCTGCAGCCTTGGCCAGAGGCTGTAGTGGGACAAGGATGGAGCTGGCAATCAGAGGGACCTGAAGGTCCTCTGCCCAGGCCTGCAGCATTGGCCAGAGACTGCCAGTGGGGCAAGGGCAGAGCCAGCGATGGCAGGGGGCAGGATCAGAGCCAGTGATTGTGGAGACCTGGGCTCTGTGAAGCTGGTGATCGAAGGGGCTTGGGTGTCCCCTGCCCAGGCCTGCATCCTCAGCCAGAGGCTATAGGCCTGGGCAGGGGCGAAACTGGGTTTGGAGGGGCAGGGGTGGAGCCGGTGATCAGAGTGAACTACAGAGAAAACACCTTTTCTGACCGCTCATTGGCTAAGTTCCCTGCATGCCACTGGTAATATTCTTAGGAACTTGGGTAATAAGAATCCCTAAAGGTGATCTAGGGTTTTCCCACCACACTCCTGGAGAAAAAAAAAAATGAAGGTCCACTGCTGGAGGGCTAAGAAATGTCATATCCTGCCCTAGCCAGTTTGGCTCAGTGCATAATGCCTCAGCCCGCCAATTGCAGGGTCTGGGTTCAATTGTAACCAAGGGCATGTACCTAGGTTGCAGGCTCCTCCCTGGCTGGGGCCCAGGTCAGGGCATATGCAGGAGGCAACCAATCAAAGTGTTCCTCTCACTTTGATGTTTCTTTCTGTTTTTCCCTT
This sequence comes from Murina feae, assembly GCA_004026665.1. Lineage (NCBI taxonomy): Eukaryota > Metazoa > Chordata > Mammalia > Chiroptera > Vespertilionidae > Murina > Murina feae. The sequence goes on from PVJC01010065.1 coordinate 2,918, forward strand.
CTCTTCCACATTCTCTAAAAATCAATGGAAAGATATCCTCAGGTGAGGATAAAAAAAAAAAAGAAAGAAATGTCATATCCTATGAAAGACACATCTTGAAAATGCCTAAAGAAAGTTGTCATTTCTTTATGGTGAAGGGACTAGAATCCATGTTGATGGAAACACCTTGGTGGCTGCAGTGACTTGCAGTGGCTGCAGCAGGCGGTGATGGGGTTGGTGGCTTCCCCTGATTAGCCTGGTTGCCTCCCACAAAGGGAGACCAGACTGCAGCTTAGGCCCACTCCCCAAGGGGATCAGGGTGTTGGCATAAGCCATCAGTAGGACACCCCATGAGGGTTCCCAGTATGTGAGAGGGGGCAGGCTTGGGCTGAGGAACCCTCACCTCAGTGCACGAATTTCATGCACCAGGCCCCTAGTTTCTTAATATAACCAAAAAGAGTTCTAATTGTTTAAATAATGCAAGCAACACCATGTTTAATCTATGTGTTAAAAATATTTCACATTAGATTTCAACAATTTTACACCCATTACTCTTAAATACAACACAACACCACTTCCTTACAAAAGGCAGTAGATGTGAATACTCTTTGGACAAGTTTGCTGGAATATCCTTTTGATAAGACTCCAGGTAGAGCACTAACATTCAATTCTACGAGCCATATAATAAGAGAAATAAACAGCAGTGGTTCTCAACCTTCTCGCCCTTTAAAACAGTTCATCATGTTGTGGTCTCCAACCATAAAGTTATTTTTGTTGCTACTTCATAACTGTAATGTTGCTACTGTTATGAATTGTAATGTAAATATGCGATATGCAGGATGATCTTAGGCAACCCCTGTAAAAGGGTCATTCGATCACCAAAGGGGTCGCAACCCACAGGTTGAGAACTACTGCATTAGAAGGTCCAATTTTTTAATCATGTCCCTTTCCCACCTATCTGCCAATAACTGAGTGTGGTTTGAAAGAATTCAACTATTTTCATATATGCTACTAGAGGCCTGGTGATGAAATTCACGCATGGGTAGAGTCCTAGGCCTGGCTAGTGATCAGGGCCATCTGCCCCAGCTATCGGCAGCCAGCCCCAACCCCTGCTGCAGGTCGCCCTCTGTGTCTGGGGTGAGTGGAGGGGTGATAGCACCCCAGCACTGCTCATGTCAGCTGCCACCCACCCCCAGTTCCCAGTTCCCCATCGGGCAACTGGAGCCTGCCGGCCAGAGGGGAGAAACTGAGAGTTTGGCCATCTTGCCTGCTCACTGGTCCTGTCCCCAGTCACCCTCTATGTGTGGGGCAACCAGTAGGGCAATCAGGGCCCGGTGCCACCTGTGTCCACCGCCACCCACCTCTGGTTCCCCATTCCTCATTGGGCAATCAGGGCCTGTGGGCTGGGCGCAGCTCCTGCATTGATCATCTGCCCCCTAGTGGTCAGTGCACATCATAGCCAACTGGTTGTTCTGCTGTCCAGTTGATTTGCATATTACACTTTTATATATATATAGATAGAAGATAGCACATACCATGGTTCAATATGCATAATAGAAGACTGACTCAATTAAATCAAGATAATTTCATACTAGCATTTTTTTGTTTAAGAAAATTCTAAATAATATGCAAAATTAGGAATAAAAATATAAAAAATATCAACAGGACGTATTGATATTAGAGATAAAAGAATTTCAGAGGACACTGATATTATGGGGTTAGGGGGGAAGCTAGTTTACAAGGAAAAGGAAACCCACTTTCTTCCAAGAAATTTTAAAAAGCAAGTTTTAAATGTCTTTTTCTGAAATAAAAAAGAAATACTAAAAAACAAGCCAAATGTGCATTTAAAAATAGAGAACTTGCCTACAGTTATGTGAGCAATTAAGATAAGAAATAAAACAAATAAAGCCGCAGCACTAAACATGCCGCAAAATGTGAACATTTAATCCAGCCAAAATGGTTACACCCACTCCCATTAGTAAAACAAAATGTAGGACAAAATGGGAATCTAATGAGCTTAGCTGTAGGGGCTTGTTTGTTTGTTTTTTAATTTCATCTATTTGCTCAAAATATAATTTCTATTTTACCCTAAAGTCTTTTGTTGGCTGTAAGGGGAATCAAATGTTCCTAAACAAGAATCAGAACAGGCTCTGAAAGTGCATAATACAAGCTTCATTTGTTCTAATGCACATCTGGTGTATTTTGTTTTAACATTTTTGACAGGTTAATCATTTGTCTTCATGTTTAAAGAACACGAATGTTTTGCCAGTGCTGTTACACAGATCATGTGGGGGTGAATAGAAAAAGCTAGAGAAGGAGAAAGGGCTCTCTGTTTTTTCAAGATGCTTTGTTAAACAAAGGTGAGGGGGGAAAGAGGAAGGGGGGAGTGTACCTAGGTAACTTGACCTTGGGGTACAGAAACTGACTCATTATGAAAGTAAAAATAAAGCCCATTAATAAAAATTAGCAATTTGAGGGGAAACTTTTCTTATTTGAAATGAAGTTATTTGAAAACCTTTCAGACTAAAAACGATAGTGCCTAATTTTGTGGTGAAAATCTAATTAAAAAAAAAAAACCTCAAGGCTAAAAAACATAAAGGCCTAAACGGTTATTCACAGAATAGATAAAGTAGCAAAGGTGACAAAATTAACTTCTGTGAAAAACCAGTTCACCATGGAAAGAAAGGAGATAGCTAAATACAGATATATTTAGCATTTAGTTTCAGTTTTAATTGACCATATTTAGTACTGTTTGGTTTTGTTGAGCTTGAATTTAATTAGAAAGAGGTCTGAGAAATATTTTCACCAAATTGAACTGTAATTCACATTTAATTTTTAAAATAATGTTCAATTTCAGGTCTTAGGAAAAATTACATCTGATTCCATGACAACAAACACTATTGTAATGGAAAACCCTAACAAAAAGTGCCAAACCTCAGTCCAATAGCTAATAAAGATGTGTTAGTCAATGCAGGCTATCAAAATAAATAAATAAAACTTTAGTACAACAAAAGAATTGGAGAGTACATATGAAATTGTTTAAATCACAAAACATAATCTATAATCTATAACATGGTGTTAGTGGCTACCATGTCTGAAGAATTTTGGTATGAATTTTCAGCTCAAGTAGTTAAAATGTGAAGCCCAATCTACTAAAACAATATTAAAATACTTGTTCTGTTTACACTATGAAATTTTATTTGAAATAATATCTATCTATAGCAGATATACAGTAAAAAAGTATCAGCACCATTTGACTCTTTCGTTTCTGTCCTTCCTGTCCATTCTTAATTACTTGATGCAGTCCTAATACATCTGACATTTGTCCTCTTCATTTCCAGTCTTATTATGAAGACATTAGTTTAAACATTAACTTTATTAGTCTATGGTGATTGTGTCCAACCTGGTCTCCTTGCTTCTAGTTTTGATTGATGCCAATACATCTTATGAACTCTTGCCAGATTAAATCTGTAAAGAATTCTCCACCTTAAAAACTTCTAAGGGATTCTACTGAATATAGAAAAAAATAAAACTCCAAGCTTACTAGGATCTTATTCCAGATCCTTCTCAATATGACATCAATCTACCATTCCAACACAATTTCCCATTATTCTCTTTCATATCAACGTAGGGATAACTTTCAATACAGCTAAAGAGGACTAACTGATATTTCTTGTACATGGACTGTAATTTCTGACTTACTTCAATGTCAATGATTAATAGACTCTTATTACCTTGAAATTCTTGAAATTCTAATTAATAATAAAGCAGAAAATTATGCTTGTGAAATCACATATTTTTGCTTAAGTATCTTAGCAGAGAACAATGTTCCTGTTTCTAGTCACCACCAGATGTGCAGACTCACCGGCCAACCACAAGAGAGCAAAATTAGTATCAGGAACAGGATGACCAGCTGAGTCAAACTGCACATCTGGTCCACAAGAAATCCCTACTACTCCCCTCAACTCAATCCTACTTCCCTTTTACCTTATATAATTATCTGGTTTGATAAGATGGGCTTTGGGACAGAAGTCCCCCACCTTCTCAAGTTGCCAGCACTTGAATAAACCACTTTCCTTCTCATTAACACCTGTCTCACAAGTTTGGCTTTCATTGCAGCAGGCAGCACAACTACAGTTTGGTTTCATACTTAAAAAGTATTTCCCTTAATCTATGCATCCAATTATTCAAGATAAGTTTAAATGCTAACTTCCTCATCTATATGTAAATTATTCTTCTACTGAAAACCTGCAGCACCTTGTGAATTTATCATTTATGTTATACTTTAAAACATAGCTATTTATGTAGCAACTAGAGGTCAAGTGCACATAATTGGTGCACAGGTGCAGCCCCTAGGCCTGGCTGGCAATCGAAGCATGAGTGTTTGGCTTGGAAGGGCAAGTCCCAGCTGATCTCTGGGCAGTACCTGGGTCCCCAGGCTCCTGCGTGCCACCCTCCCCAAGTCATCAGGCCCCCACTGCTGCCACTAGTCGCTGTTTGCGGAGCAACAGGCGGGATGGTCAGGCCCTGCTCACACCTGCCTCAGCCTGGCACCGCCTGCTCACCTGCTCCACCAACCCACCATGGTCCCACTCTCGTCAGGGCCCATCAGGGCCAGCAGCGCCTCCACTGCCACCCACTTCCAGAGCCACATCGCCAACACCCGCCATGTTCCACACCACCCCCCTGGTGGTTAGTGCACGTCATAGCGAGTAGTGGAACTCCCAGTTGAATGGACAATTTGCATATTAGGCTTTTATTATATAGGATGTTACTTTTCTTACTATCCTATGTAATAAAGAGGTAATATGCAAATTCACCATCACTCCAACACACAAGATGGCCACCTCCAGGTGGTCAAATATGGCTGCCACAAGATGGCCGGCAGGGAAGGCAGTTGGGGGGACCATGTCTGCATGGGACAGCAGTTGGGGGTACCAGGCCTGTAGGGAAAGGCAGTTGGGGGCAACCAGGCCTGCAGGGGAGGGCAGTTGGGGACGATCAGGCCAGCAGGGGAGAAGTTAGGTGTCAATCGGTTGGCAGGGGAGTAGTGAGGGGGTGATTAGGCTGGCAGGCAGAAGCGGTTAGGGGCAATCAGGCAGATGAACGGTTTGGAGCTAGCAGTCCTGGATTGTGAGAGGGATGTCCAACTGCCCGTTTCCCTCAAGGGGTCCCAGATTGGAGAGGGTGCAGGCTGGGCTGAGGGACCCCCCCCCCCCCAATGCACGAATTTCATGCACCAGGCCTTTAGTATTTCATAAGGGAGAAATATCCATAAGGGAAAAGCCCCTTAAGGAAAAAATCTGCAGTACCATGCACACTGTAAGCATTCATATATGAGTTGAATGCTGACATATATTAGCATACCTATTATATTGATAAAGAGGTTAAAAACAGTATGATTATAACATGTCTAATGGGTAATAATTTCACTTAATTTCAAGTTAAAATATGGCCTAAATTTAAAGTATTATAAACTAATTAGCTTTGCAAATTACAATAGATTACCAACATCAATGTCAAAAGGGAAAAAATCAAGTCTGCATGTTCTCACATAACACAAAACTCAAAGAGCAAGACATATTTAGCAATTTTGTTTTATAACAAAACATATATATTAGAAAGCTGTTGATAGCACATTGAAATAATAAAAAAGAATTCTCCCTTACTTCGATTAAACTTTGGAAATCTTTTTTTCAGTTTCTTCTTTAATGGATTAAGCTCAGGCATAATTTCTGGAACAGCTACACAAAAGTCTGGCTCAATTTCATCATTTAAAATCTAAAAATCAAGATAAAAGATAACCTTTTGAAAATAAAGTATAATGTAGTAATTCTCCTTAAAATTTAGAAAACACACATTAAACAATATTTTGTCTTTAAACAAGGATCATATGTACACATTTACCAATTATGAAAACCATTAAAAACAAAACATTTTCTGATCTTTTCTCTTAAAAATAGTCACATCCATTTAAAATATATGTATTTAATGGGTTTAATTCTTCCACTTAAAAATTCAAAATGAAGCAGCTTTTTAGAATAGTACTGCCTAGGCAACAAATACTTTACCAATGATCCCTTTTACTTGAATTTTACCACAATATGTCATTCAAAGCTGAGGTTTGGGATTACAGTGAACCCTAAAGACTTGAACCCTGGCAAAATTAAGCTGTGACTCTGAAATTTTATCTTCCTGTCATTATTCTTTATTTTTATAAATTCTTTATCCCCTAAAGAACATTCTGTATTCCTCTTAACAATAACTTACATTAAGCAAACATTTATCACATGCCAAGCATTCAGCTCAATATTTAACATGGTTTAATTAATCCAGTCTTCACAATAATCCTAAGAGGCAAGTACTAATACTGAAAACACATTCCAGATGCAGAAACTGAAGACTTAGGGAGGATGAATCTGTCTGTGTACTTACAAGGGACAGACCCAGAATTGAAACAAAGGTAGTATGGATTCAGAACCAGGGCTCTCATCGCTAGAAATATTAAGCAGAGGCAATGTGAAATGTCAAAGAACGGTATGTGAAATTTCCATTCCAAGACTTTCCAACACTAATTCTAATACCTGTAATAAATAAATGGATGGCAAAGATAATAAGACAATTCATATAACCAATGAATGTGAACATACCTTCTGAATCAGATCAGTTCCTCCTGCAAACGCCGCTCCATGTTCTTCTGCTATTTTAATCTCTGATGCATTCTACCAAAATACAATAGTTTAAACATCAATTCAGTTTGCTTTCAAGTATTTTGTCAGAAATAATATTACAGCTCAAAATAAAAACTGTGACTTTTACTTTAAATTGGAAATGCATCAATTTTAATGAGATGCACCAGAAATATTACATCCAGAACAAGTTTAATTTTTAGGTAACTGAGGTATTTCTTGTAACATGAGCAAATAACTAAAAAATGCATGAGGCCCTAGCCGGTTTGGCTCAGTGGGTAGAGTGTTGGCCTGCGGACTGATGGGTCCCAGGTTCAATTCCAGTCAAGGGCACATGCCTAGGTTGCAGGCTCAATCCCCAGTAGGGAGTATGCAGGAGGCAGCTAATCAGTAATTCTCTATCATTAATGTATCTATTTCTCTCTCCCTCTCCCTCTCTGAAATCAATAAAAATATTTTCTTAAAAATGCATGAGGAATCTACCAAGTAGTTCAGCCTAAGTCTCTAATACCATAAATATATCATCTTCCAAAAGTAAAAAATTTAAATATATTTAATTTTGCTCCTAAAAGGGAGATATTTTATCAAACCAATATAGAGAGAGAGAAAAATTTTTAAGATTTTTTAAACTGAATTTTAGAGACAGGAAGTGAGAGGGAGAGAAAAACATACATATGAGAGCGAAACATGGATCAACTGCCTACTGCACACCCCCTACCAGGGATTAAATCCACAACCTGGACTTGTGCCCTCACCAGGAATCTAAGCAGCAACACTTCAGTGCATGAGATGATGCCTAAACAACTGAGCCAACAACTCAGGAAGAGAAAAATCTTATATAATAACAGGACAATATGCAAATTGACCCTAACAGCAGAACAACTGGGAATGACTGGTCACTATGACACACACTGACCACCAGGGGGTAGACAGACGCTCAATGCAGAAGCTGCCCCTGGTGGTCAGTGTGCTCCCACAGGGGGAGCTCTGCTCAGCCACAAGCCAGGCTGATGTCTGCCAGTACAGCGGTGGTGGGGGGAGCCTCTCCTGCCTCCTCAACAGTGCTAAAGATGTCCAACTGCAGCTTAGGCCTGCTCCCCGCTGGCAAGTGGACATCCCCTGAGGGCTCCTGGGCTGCCAGAGGCTGTCTGACTGCCAGCTTAGGCCCGATCCCCCAGGGAATGGGCGTAAGCCAGAAGGTGGACATCCCCCGAAGGGTCTCAGACTGCAATAGAGCACAGGCCGGGCTGAGGGACCCCCCCTGAGTGCACAAATTTTTGTGCACCGGGCCTCTAGTATTTTTAATAAATGACAGAACCAAAATTTAGCCTGTTGTCTGAAAATTCAAAGAAAAATACACAGCATTAGTTATTTCCTGTCTCTATTTCCATTTATACCATTTGGTTTTATTGTAAAATATCTCACACTCCCTTAGTTACTCAAGTTTTATGGCATTCCAACATCTATATGCTCCACTTTTCTGAAAAAGAAAAAAAAAAAAAAGTAAAGAATTTCTTCCTTGAAGTAAAGATGGAGAAGAATCAAAACACCTACAAAATAAAATCATAAACACATTATAAACAAACTAGAGGCCCGGGTCATGATATTCATGCATAGGGAGTGAGGGGTGGGGGAGGAGGTTGTCCCTCAGACCAGCCTGCATCGTCTCCAATCTGGGACCCTGATCCCAGTGGAATTGGACCTAAACGGGCAGTCAGACATCCCTCTCACAATCCAGGACTGTTGGGTCCCAACTGCTTCTGCCTGCCAGCCTGATCACCCCCTAACCACTACCCTGCCAGCCCGATTGCCCCTAACTGCCCTCCCCTACTGGCCTGGTTGCCCTCAAATGCTCTGCCCTGCAGGCCTGGTTGCCCCTAACTGCCCTCCCCTGCAGGTCTGGTCCCCCCCAACTGTCCTCCACTGCAGGCCATCTTGTGGCAACCATCTTGTGTGGAGTGATGGTCAAGTTGCTTTGATCAGATAGGCTATTTATAAATACAAAAAGTTTGACCAAAAGACTATTATTACTGTACTTGTTATAGCCTTGACTTTCTTCACTTTCCACACTAGATATTTTTTAAAGTGTGGTTTCTGTGTCTTCAAAGCACTACATGGGCCCAAAATAATTTTATTGTTGTTTGAGGAGTTTGAGTCAGAAGCAGGATCTAGTAAAATAAATTCTTTACTTCCCTTCAGCTTTTTTGTGAGAAACAAAATATCGCAGAATAATGAATAATGATGAAGTTAATGTTCTAGTTTAGCTTTTTCTTACTTTAATGACATAACCTCAAATGAGTCATCTTAATGCTTTGAGGTTCAAATGGGGAAAATAAGACTTGAAAATTTATTTGGTGAATGCTAGAATTTTCTCTAACTCTACTCATTCAGTTATTCTAATCATTTACTAATGTTATACTAAACAAGTATATAAAAAGTTGATAAAGGTTACTCACCCCTGTAAATACAGCAACTTTATTGATTTCTGAAACGAATGGGTATGGCAAACTAACAACACTGGCCAATGGCTCCACTTTTTTCTAAATACACAATGGAAAAATGATTGTGAAAAATTCATTCATTTTTTTCGTGGCTCTCACATCTGTAAAAAACAGAACTAACATGTTTTGTTTTTTAATGTTTCAGTTCTACCACATATCCTCTCATTAATCCAGAACTATTCACTGATTATAAGTTAAGGCATCAGAGATTTTATTTCTTTTGTAAGAAACCATCATGAAAATCTAAATCTCTCTACCCAGCTCCATACTCCCTCGGTACTTGGCTTCTATCTCTACGTCATTCATCAGTGTCTCATATATTGAAAGATGCATTTGCATATCCATATCTTCCCCAGCACCTAGTACAATGCTTTCTTTCTACATGGGTGCCAATAATTTTTGCCACCTTGAATTAAATTTAAAAGAATATGTAATCTTTTGACACAACCAAGGAGGACATGAATGCAGCTGTGCACACTGAACAATACACAATATTCAGCTGATCTGCTCAGTAGGACACACTAATCTCCATCATTGGCTCTAAACAATCTGGTGATATTAACTCTAAATCCAAGACAGAATGCCAAGCCTGAAAGGCTCTTCTGAGTGGGTCTATTTGGAAACAACCTAAACCACCTACCAATTTCAGACATCTGTGCGAAGAAAATTGGAACATCTAAAACACACAGTAGCATGCACTTGAGGCCCTAATATGGGTGGAGATTCCACAGGGACTCAGAACTAATTTGTTCAATCATTTGGTCAAAGTCCTGCCTGTCTAGGCTTGTGGCTCAAATCTCTTAGGGAAACTTCACATGGAAACAAGTTTTAAGTCCACAGTTGTGATGTAGCCTTAAGGTCTGGAAAAAAGAGAAAGGGGGTGTTCCCTAATTAAAGCTGAAAGATTGTATTTTTAGTTTATTTTAAGAAGAGATAACCTTCTGAAGATTTTTCAGACAAGAAAGCACAAACTCTTCAATACACATTCTATCAGACATGCAGCTCAATTTTATTCACTGGCATTCCTTTGCCATTAACATGTCACAACTGGTTTCAGTAAATTTTTCAATGGCAAGCAATCATAATAGCATTCCCTGGGGAATACCGGCTTATTACAAGCAGTCTATCAAGATTAAGAAAATGTCTTAGGAAGACAACAGTATCCTTTCAATGTGTCTAGTTCACAAGTGGCTTCCATTTATGAAATATATTAACAGCTGACTGAGAAAGTTATCATCTTGGACACCACAACATCCTGTATAATAAAAGGGTAATATGCAAATTGACCCTAATACCAGAACGACTGGGAATGACTAGTCACTATGACTCACATTGACCAGTAAGGGGCAGACGCTCAATGCAGGAGCTGCCCCCTGGTGGTCAGTGCGCTCCCACAGGGGGAGCTCTGCTCAGCCACAAGCCAGGCTGATGGCTGCCAGTACAGTGGTGGTGGCAGGTGACTCTCCCGCCTCCTCAGCAGCGCTAAGGATATCCAACTGCAGCTTAGGCCTGCTCCCTACTGGCAAGTGGACATCCCCCAAAGGTTCCCGGGCTGCCAGAGGGATGTCTGACTGCCAGCTTAGACCCGATCCCTCCAGGGAGTGGGCCCAAGGCAGCAGGTGGACTTCCCCCGAGGGGTCCCAAACTGCAAGAGGGCAAAGGCCGGGCTGGGGAACCCCCCAACCGAGTGCATACATTTTTGTGCATCAGGTCTCTAATTTTTTAAATAAACAAACTAACAGTAACACTGTGATATAAAATAAAATTATAACATGGCTAGTATAAACTGTTTCTAATCCTAACCCTACCCCTACTCTCTGGCCTTGAGCAAGTTACTTTACTTTTTGTGTCTTGGCCTCTTCTTCTGAAATTATTAAAGGATTAAATGAGAAAATGCATGCAAAGCATTAGTATGGTGATTGGTACATAAAAACTTTCCAGTAACTATTGATTGTTATTATTAAACACCTACCAAGTCCTTACATGAATGACCACATTCAATCTTTGCTATAACCATATGAACTAAGCTTTTTATCTCCCTTTTTAAAGAAATGAAAAAACTGAGATTTAAAGAGGTAAAACAAGAAACTCAAGTTCAAAGAGTTAATAAGTGGTGACAACAGGATACTGGCCAGTACTGAATTTCTGATTCTATCCTGCCTCCTCTTACATGTTCAATCATTATTGTTATTATTGAGTTTATTCAATTATATTTAAAAACTTACACCTTCTAGTTTGACCAAAAAAGACCCTGAGAATAAAAATTTAAATATAATTTCCAAGAAAATTAGATTTCTTCAAAGCTTACAAAATTTAGAGCTATAATGGATATCAATTCTGATCAAGTGTTTTTCCTACTTTTAGAGTTTTGTAAACCAAAGTCTTCCATGGAACTGCAATATACAAACAGATAAAGCAGGGACATTCTGATTGAAGCAAGGGAGGGGATTGGCACCCCACTCATGCAAACTTAGTCTCAATCCAGGACACTAAGGAAATATCTGAAGGCCAATGATCTAATCCAAAACTCTCATTTACAGAGAAGGAACAGGATACACAGGCAGCTTAAGTAATTTTTCAAAGTTATACTAATACCTCAATTAATTTTAACATTAGTTTTGTTGAAATTTATACCGATGATTTTCTTCTGAATAGGAGATATATGTTCATCAACTATGAGAGTTTGCTTAACATTCTATTTTATATTTGGAAGTCAAAAAACAAGCATACATATTTTTCATGCTAAAGTACAGAAAAAACGCAAGTTTTTCTAAAAATTATTATAAAAGGCAAGAATTAAAACATTAAGAAATGTCAATTCATACAACTACTGTTCACAAATAAATTTATTATGAGTCTATTTACCTTCTTCCCCAGTGCAATGTCCAGTGTCAAATCAAGATAAACACTTTGCTTTGGATATGTAAAGTCCAGAATTTGAAATTTCTTAAGTAAATGAATAGCTTTCTCCACCTCATATATCTGTCTTGGATATAAGCGTTTTAAGTAAACATCATCCTCAGGTTCATCTTCCATAAAGGGGATTGACTTTATTTTTTCTATGTCATCTTGTTTTTCATTTGATGCTTTTTCTTTGGTACCTTTTTTTGTTTTCTTTTCAGGCCTTGAAAAAAGATAAATTCATGATCGGTTATCTCAATATGTATTCCAAGAGACTGAAAAAAGAAAAAAAATCCCATGTATATAAGATAAAAAAATAACACAATATAAAGTTTACTTTAATTTGAAAGCATAGACTGCTTTACAGTTTTTCTAGTTCAACAAATATTAAGTGAATTTTTGTACTGTTTGCAGTTGATACAAAGTCGAATAAGGCATTGAAACTGCTCTCCAGAAACTTAGAGGAACAGAGGAATAAACATGCAAACAGATAACGTCAATATCATGTGTAAAGTACTACAAGTGTTATTTGAGCAATTGGGAATGAATATTTAATCCAGTTTAGGAGGCTAGGAAAAAGATCTGGAAGAGATAATCCCAAAGTCAATTCTTGAAGAATAAAGAATTTTCCCAGGTATATACCTAAGAGAAATGAAAATTCATGACCACACAAAAACTTGTACACAAATACTCTTAACAGCATTACTCATTATCGTCAAAAAGTAAAAACAAAATGGATGTCCATCATATCACAAATGGATACATGTTACATACTTAAACAATGGTATATTAATCAGCAATGAAAAGGAATGAAATACTGATATCTGCTACAATATGTATAAACCTTAAAAACATTATATAAGTGAAGATGACAGTCACAAAACCCCACATGTTGTATGATTTCATTTACATGAAATATCAAAAATGGGCAAATCTATAGAGATGAAAGTAGATTTAGTGATTGTCTAAGACTTAGGGGAGAGGATTAGGGAAATGAGGAGTGACTGCTAATGAACACGGGGTTTTTAGGAAGGTAATGAAAATGTGCTAACATTACAGTGATGCACAACTCTATGAATATACTACAAACCACTGAAATGTACACTTTAAATGGATGAACGTCATAATATGTTAGTTATATCTCAATAAAGCTATTACTTAAAAAAATAGCCAGTCAAAGAAACAACATAATAAACACGTTGAGGTGTGAAATAGAACAGTACAGAAAGTTCCACTTGACTAGAACAAGGGCTGGCAATGTTTTTCTGTAAAGGATGAGACAGCAAGTATTTTATGGTCTCTTGTTTCAATGACTCAACTTTGCCATTATAATATGAAAGCAGCTATATACAAAAATGAATATAGTTGTATTCCAATAAAACTTTATTTATGAACACTGGTTTAGTTTTCATAATTTTCCTGTGTCACAAAAATGTTACATTTTTAAATGACTGTTCTTTTTATTTTTTCCAGTCATTTAAAAATGTAAAACCATTCTTAGTTCATGAACCAAGCAAACATAGATTGTGGACTTGATTTTTTGACCCACTGGCCTTATTTTGTTGACTCTTGAACTGAAGAGTAAGTAAAACAAAAGACAGGAAACAGCAGAAGATAAAGTTGGTGACTCTCATCCCAGAGGGCATCCTCTAGAGGCAGTGTATTCAAGTAGAGTATTCCAGCTGCAATACAAAGAATGGATTCAAAGGAAACTAGATTAGGGACAAGTAAGAGACTATTCCCTCCCTTTCTTCTCAAGGAGATGTGACAGCCTGAACCAGAACAGTGAGGGTAATAGGTGAGAGTTTAGAAAGATACTTACCAGGTAGATACTGAATATAGGAAATGGGGAAAGAGAAGATTCTAAAATACTTCTTAGGTTTCTGGCTTAGATGACTAGGCATAGAGTAGTATCATTAACTAAGACCAGAAATACAGTAAAACGGGAAGGTAGTACAGAGGTCAGTGTGGGATTAATACTATCATTGGCCCCAATCCTTTATCCCCTATTAACCAAAAAATAAAAAGCCAGAGTGAGAGAGAAGCAGCAAACATTTATTTGAGATACAAAGTAATAGTGATTCTGGAAAAACTGACCCATGCAGAAACTCAAATAGTCATAGCTATGTTATCTGCTTGCTTTCTTGTTATCTTTGCAAACATTGTTTGGGATATAAGATTGCTTTAGGCCCAGTCTAAAGGTCTCCCAGTTTTAACATTCCAAAGGTCTGAGGAGCAGACCTGCAAGGCAAGTTCCTCTGGGATGGCAGCTCCAACTCTACTTTAAAGTGGCTCTGTTTATATTATTTTTTATACCCCTGTATCCATTCAAGTTTCTTTGTTAAATTCCTCCCATTTAAAAAGATAAAAGTATCTTTCCCAGCACCTTGATTTGGCCATGTGACCAGTTTGGCCAATAGAATAAGCAAAAGAGAGTTTCTCTGCTCTAAGCTCAGATTACAGGAGACTTCATGTGTTTCCACTTACGTTTGCATTTCTGCCATATTCATAAGAACATGCCTGGGCTAACCCAAAGGTGGGAAGACCAGACATGTGAAACACAGCTGCCCCCAGAGAGCCCCAGGCTAGGTTAGACAATGCTCACCTGACCTGCCTACTCACCAGATGCACAGCTGGTCCAGCCAAGGGCATCAGAGACACTCATCTAAACCTAGTTTACATCAGCTGCCCCACAGGTATGTGGACAAATAATTGTGGAGTGGTTTATTATATAGCAAAAGCTAACAAGGTGCTTACAAAAAGCTCTAAGAAAATATGTTCAACAAGTAATTGCAGTTAAGAGTTTAAAGCTAAGAAGAAAAGAAAGAACTAGAGGGACATACTTTCTCAGCATTAAGTCAAATCACACCTATAATCTTTTAACCATAAGCACTTTAAATCAGTGAAATAAATATTCTACAAAGATGTTTGGGTTCTGTGGTAGGCAGAATAATGGCTTCCCACAGCTATCCATCTCTCCATGGCAAAAAGGACTTTGCAGATGTGATTAAAGATCTGAAAATGGGAGTGTATCATGAATTATCAAGGCAGGCCCAATCTAACCATACCAAATCCTTAAAAGCAAAGAAACTTTCCCCTTTCCCACCTGCATCTGACCAAGATGGTAAGAGATAAGAGAAGTTCAAGCATGAAAAGAGAACCCATTTGCCATTCCTGGCTTTGAAGGTGGAGAACCTGGGGTAAGGAGCCAAGGAATGTAGGTGGCCTCTCAAAGCTGGGAATGGAAAGGAAGCAAATTCTCCCATAGAGCCTCTAGAACGAAATGAAGCCCTGCTAGCTCCCTGATCTTATCCTAGAGAAATCCATGTTAGGCTTCTGACCTACAAAACTGCAAGATAATAAGCTTGTGTTGTTTTAAGCTATAATATATGAGGTAATTTGTTATAGCAGCAACAGGAAATTAATACAAAGTTCTATAAAATTTATGTAAAAGAAGTGGATGACAGTAAAATAACTTTTTAAAAAGTACCTCAAAAACCATTCCAAAGTTAATTCCATTCTCACTTTTAGATTCAATGAAACCTGATTACCACATAATAATAATATGCTCTCAGCTAATGAGCAGTTTAACAGAACAGGAGATAATGCCAATGCTCACTGTCTAAGTCTAAGCAGGAGCCCACGTGGATGGAGGCGACATGCCTCAGCTACCTGGGAAGTACTCCAAAAAATTCTGAAACCTTCCAAACTGGAGAAATCATACTTTTATTTTATATTTAGTAAAAGAGCACTGAAGCCAATAGAAGAAGCCTAGAGAGCCTGTTTTAGTGATAAACTCTCCACCTAAAATGAACAAAATGATAAGAGTCTTAGCTGTAAGGAGAAAACAAACAAATGGGACAACATCAGAATAAAAAGCTTCTGCACAGCAAAGGAAACCATAAGGAAGGAAGAAACTGAATTGGGTATACAATAATTTACTTATTTATGCTTTGAACCTTGTTTCACAAAGTACATATTTGAGGTGATTCCGTGAATATATATATTTTAAAATACTCATTGATTTTTTATTTTTAGAGAGAGAGGGGAAGGGAGAGGGAGAGAAAGAGAAATGTTGATGTGAGAGCAGAACATCAATCGGTTGTCTACTGTGCAACCCCTACTGGGGATGGAGCCAGCAACCGAGGCATGTGCCTTGACAGGGAATCGAACCAGCAACCTTTCAGTGCCCAACCAACTGAGCCAGAGAAAATATTTTTAAGTTACAAATGGAACACTGTTTTGGTAAAAAAAAAAAAAAGTATAAATCATTACAACACAGATTGACTATGAGTCTAAGGAAAATACTTTCTTCAAAACAAAAACAAAAAAAACCTGCAACTGAACAAAATCCATTAATAATAATTTTATAGACCAACTGCCTATTTTCTATGACTCTCCAAAAAGTGTCTATCTTTATTCATAAGAATCATGTCCAGAAGAACTTTGTTGTTCATGTTCATGTAATTATGTAAGGCCCTATCAGGAGAGCTTAAAAACTATAATTCTCAGAGCCTAAAATAAATCATACTAGAAAGGCTTTTTTTGGAAAATGAGGGAGAAACACCTGGCAGTCTGAATCAAAGAGAACAGAATTTAGCTGCAGTTACCTAGGTAACTAAACCACATAGATTAAATGAGTGAAAGAGACTGTGCTCAGGTAATAACTTTCTGCCTGCCTCATCGGTCCCTAATTCCAAAAGCATGAAAGGAAAAATAATTCCATGGTTACACCGAAATAAAGAATTATAAGAAAAATAATCAGTACTATAATAAAGCTTGCTTCAAGACCTTTGAAGATCTATGACTCCAGAGATTCAAGTTCTTTTCTTTTTTAAATATATTTTATTGATTTTTTACAGAGAGGAAGGGAGAGGGATAGAGAGTTAGAAACATCGATCAGCTGCCTCCTGCACATCCCCTACTGGGGATGTGCCCGAAACCAAGGTACATGTTCTTGGCCAGAATTGAACCCAGGACCTTTCAGTCCGCAGGCCGACGCTCTATCCACTGAGCCAAACCAGCTAGGATTCTTTGAAGGAAAGAAACCTCTGACATTGAAGAATTGAAGGGTTGGGGGTCGGGGAAAGGGGAGAAAAGCATATAACTGTGTCAAACTAAACTGAATTAAACGGCACTAAAGAGAAAATGCCTAGGGCATGTAATTATTAATGGAATGCAAATGTCTGGAATTTGTATTTCTCAGTGTACATCACATAAATAAACTCACTAAATTTTCTGATGCTGGTTTATTCATTAAACTAAGTGCAGAAGTTCTGCTTCCACTTACAATGTAACAGCTGACAGAATAAAACCCAGTCAATAATAATACAAATACATGAAAGAAAGAAAAAAGCTGGAAAGAGCTTTAACAGTAAGAAAGAGTGAAATAAAAATCACCACTTTTCTTGAATCCATCACAGAGCTGAGATCACAGGGCAAATGAGTAGCCTGAAATCCAAGGAGTCAATCCACATTCCCACCCGGACCTCATGCATACCACCAGGCAAGTTTCACCCCTAGCAGCGTATGGGAGGAAGGCAAGCAGGTAAGGAAAAGAAATCAGCAAAAATTTTAGGGCGAGTGTGACAGTGTAATCCCCCTTGGAAGATCCAAACACAAGGGAAGTTCACACTCCATTCGCAGGGCCTTTTCACAGACCTCCACTGATACTCTTAGGAAATACTAGAGCAGGCCAAGAGACTAGAAATCCTCCCTTGAGGGTGCAGACAAAGGAGGAGATAGATGAGCCACTGCTGCCAGAAAACATGTAACCCTGAAACCCTCTAGGCCCTAGAGTCTAGGGCAAAGGTAAACATCCATTCTGTGTAGGAAAAAAAAAGAAAAAAGAAGTACCAAAACTTCTACCCTTGAAGGAAGGGAAGAAAACAGCCCTGCATGCAGTATCTTCTACCAATAAAGATGGGGAAGGTCCTTGACTTTCTCACACAAGATCTGTGGTAGATACATACCAGGGGGGCAAGGTACAAAAATATTAAGACCCATCCCCAAGGTCTAGCCACACTGTGCCTACTTAAGATAAATGCTGGATTTGAAAAAACAGAGACTCCTTCGCATACTATCCCCAGCCTAACAAGCACTGAGCAATGAGCAACAGCAGTCTACTACTAGGGCAGGGGCGAGAGTATGGAGAGACACCCCCCCAAACCCCCTCAATCTCTGCACTGTACTCTCCACTCTCCCCCAAAAACTGCAAGACAGAAAACTGATCAGGACCTAGAACACTGAAGAGAAACCTTCCACAGCCCAGCCCCCACTCAAAGCACAAAGTGACAGTACAAAAACATGAAGCCAATGGTAACCATAGCAACAATAAAACCAAAACCTAGATCAACTGACTGGATTGATTCAAGGCTATGACAGAAGGGGCATGCACACTTCCAGGCATAAATACCACATACTTCAGTCTCGACTGTTCTACACAAAAGTCTGGCAGTTCACAAAAATTTTTGAAATACTTGAAGAAAAATAACCTCAGAAGAGGAAAAGAACCAGAGTCAGAGATGATACAGTGGCCTTTTTTTAACCAGAATCTGCCACTGGCAAACCATGGTTTATATTCATGGAGGAGCAGGGAGATTCAGAATGATAAGAGATAAGAGAAAAAAAGCAAACCTCTCTGTCTCAGATCCTGATTAAAAAAAAAAAAAAAGCGGTAAAAAAAAAACTATTTTTAGTATATTATAAAATCAGTATATTTAATTTAAAAATTAAAACCACAACTAAAATTATGAATACTATGATCCTCTTCAAGCTACTGAATAACTCATTGTCAGGCATAAAAATAAAGCTAATAATTTTTCATATTTTTAAGTATGCAAACTCCTTATACTATGTTTTTGAGGTTAGTGAAATTATTTTAAAAGTTGTACTAGAATACAAATTTAGAGAAAATGTAAAATGAAAAACTGCTCTAGGACAAAAAAAACACATTTAAACATAAAATATTCTCAAAATAATTGCTATCCCTAATAGGCAAATACTTTAAGAAAGCAGAAAAATGAACAACCCAATGGAAACATGGACAAAATATGTAAATTAGAAATACACTGAAGAAACACAAAGATTGATGATATCCAGGGTTGTTAGGAATATGGAAAGCTGGACACTCACTCACTGCTGGGTAGGGATGTAAATTGGCACAACCAATATTCTTCAACTTCTCAACAAGAAGAGATAATCCAGGTACTATTCACACTCAAAGGAAGCCCGTTCTAGTTATACTTCCACCATCTCTTTCTTTTTTTAAAAAAAATCTTTATTGTTGAAAGTATTACATATGTCCCCTTTTCCCCCCAACAGCCCCCTCTAGCCCACCCCAACCATCTTTCTCTTTATCCCATATTCAAGTCATATCAGACTGTATTACATCCATATCATTTACTTTCATGCCTCTATACCACTGAAACACCATTCTCAAATTCCCCTGCAAAACTCTAATCTTTCAAGACTCAGCTCAAATACTTCTTGCACTACTACTCTCCTTCATCTGTGATCCCATAGCACTTGATCCATTCCTCTACCACAACTGTTAAAACATGTTAAAGTTATTGTGCAGATATTTGGTACCGTATTTTCCAGCATATAAGATGGCTTTCTAACCCAGGAACATCTTCTCAAAAGTCAAGACAAAACTGCTGAAATGGTAGAAATGGTAGAGGGAGAAAGTAGAGGAGGTAGTTGGGTCACTTCTCTCACTAGCCTTCTCATTATTTGAGAAGATTTTTGAGATTTTCCTGGGTTAAAAAGTCATCTTATATGACGGAAAATATAGTAATCTATATAAATAAAAATGTAAATGTTTGTTTGTTCAAAATCTCAAATCTCCGAAAGTTCTTCACCGTTTTGAAATTTTGACACAACGTTGCATTCTAATATGCGTGTTTTTATATACCTACATTACATAAATGTCATACCTGTGACAAGTAAAAACATGCTTTTTTAAAAAAAAACAGGTAAAAACATGCTTTTTTGTAAAACAGTGCCACCTGTTGGACGTAAAAACAACACATGCTACAAACTTAATATTATTCTGTCTAACATTCAAAGCCAGGCAGTCACATACAAGTCCGTCGACACTGTTGTGGAAGCAGATGAAGCGGTTAATTATCCAACAGAATTTTGTAATTCACTCGATCTGCCAGGGATGCCACTGTACATAATGCAATTGAAAATCGGCATGGCAATAGGCTGGGGCTGGGCTGGGGCTCAGTGTGCAGGCAGACGCCACGGTCCCCCCCAATGCTGGTGGCCAAGGACACACAAGGAGTGTGGTGGGCGAGGGCGGGGGAGCTTCCTGGGCTCATTTATCCTCTGGCACCTGCCAGCAGGAGTCGGGAGCAGCCAGGCCACTTCGGGCGTGGGGTGCAGGGCAGGGGCCACTAGTGGGGAGCAGGGGTGCAGGCCAGCGTTGGGGGGCCTGAGTTGCAGAGGCGCACATGTGCGAGGCCAGACCAGCCAGGCATGGTGGGAACAGCGGCGTGCTAGGGGCAGCCGCCCAGGAGGGCACATTGTATACACACAAGCATTGTGCAATTAAACATATTAGAATTGTGCGCTTTCTCTATTCTTTCTTTTCCATTTAAGCAGACTGAGCCACAGCAACACGTGCTAGGTACAGCTAGTTTATAATATACAGAGAGCTTCCGTTAATCAACAAGCAAAAAAAAAAAAAGAGAATAGAACATGAGAAGAAATTTCACAGTAAAAAATAAACTGCTCTTAAATAAACAAAAGATATACAACCTCAATAATAAAAGAAATACAAATTAAAACCACGATGAAACCATTTATTACCTATCAAATTTGCAACAATAAAAATTTTGACTACACACTATATATAGGAAAATAGGCATTCTAATAATACTTGCTGATAAGGACATAAACTGACAAGATCTCTGTAAAGGCAAATTGCTATTACCTGTCAAAATTATAAATGCACACATATTTTTTTGTATATCAAAGAGAGTTTTTTTGTTCTTAATTAAAATTGTTTGTTTTTTATATTTTACTGATTTCAGAGAGGAAGGGAGAGGGTGAGAGAGATAGAAACATCAATAATGAGGATCACTGATCAGCTGCTTCCTGCACACAACTGGGGCATGTGCCCTGACTGAGAATCGAACGATGACCCTGGTTCATATGTCAACATTCAATGCTATCCAGGATACATGTTTTTACTCAACAATTCTACTTCTCAGAATTTATACTATAAACATATTCATAATATTTGACAAGATCTAAGTACATGACTAGTCACTGCAGGATCATTTGTAATAGCAAAAGATTGAAACAATAAATGTATAGCAATAAGAAAATGGTTAAATTATGGTAAATTCACACAATGAAATACATCCATGTTCATTGCAGCATTATTTCCAATAGCCAAAACATGGAAGCAACGTAAGTATCAATTGACGAATGGATGGACACAGGAAATGTGGTATATACAAGGTAGGGCAAATAGGTTTACAGTTGCTCATATGGAAAATAAAACAAGAATAAACTTTGTGTTTTGTGTACTCACAACTGTGGAATATTATTTAGCCACAAATCTTGTCATTCACAACATGGATGGATCTTGAAGATATTATGATAAGTGAAATAAGTCAGAGAAAGTTAAATACTATATGATCTCACTTATATGTGGAATAAGGGGGGGGGAAGAGAATAGATTAGTGGTTGTCAGAGGCAGAAGGTGAGGGGCAGGCAAATGGTCAAAAGGTACAAACCTTACAGTAAATAATGGGAATGTAATGTACAGCATGGTGACTGTAGTAAATAATACTGTACTGTATTTTTGAAAACTGCAGAGAGAGAAAAATCTTAAAAGCTCTCCTTATAAGAAAAAAAAGTTGTGACTCTATGACAATAGACGTTAACTAGCCTTATTGTGGTGAACATTTCACAATATATATAAATATCAAGTCATTATGCTGTATACCTGAAACTGTTATATGTCAATTATCTATAATAATAAAAGCATAATATGCTAATTAGACAAGACAGCCAAATGACCTTCCAGATGACCTTCTGGACGAAGCCAAGCCCGAGGGCCGAGGACCGAGAAAAGCTGCTGCAGGTGCGAGGGCCGAGCCCCTTGCACGAATTTCATGCATTGGGCCTCTAGTAACTCAATAAAAAAAGAATGACTAGACAGTTCTACCTGAAACAATCTCCAAGATATGTGGAGATATACCTGGAGATTGTTCAAAGTAAGCAAGAACAGAGCAGCATAAATGGTTAAAAGTAAGCAAAAACAGAACAGAGTAACTGGTTAAATAAAAACTATTTTCCTCTACTCACAAGAATTCTGACACCAAATGCACAGGCTTTTTCCCCACACCATCTAATTCTCTGACATCAGCTAGGTGTCCTACAATTCAATACAATTCTGATGGTAGCTACCTGGTTTAGCATTAGATCCCACAAGTTACAGGCTCAGTCTCACAAGACCGCCTTCACTGCAAATGCCAATCACAAGTCCAGGCCTCCAGTACTTCTGACCAACAAACTATAAATCAGAGTGTAGCACAATCCCCTCCTCAGGCTTCATAATTTGCTTGATTGCCCTTAAATATTTACTGGTTTCTTAGATAATAAAGAATCTGATAAAGGATGCAGATGAACAGCTAGATAAGTCGGTATACAGGACGAGATCCAGAAGGGTCTGTCCCCACTGGGTTGGAAGCACTAAACTCTGACACATAAATTGTGTGCACCAACCTAGAACCTCTCTGAACCCCATAGTTCAGAGATTTTTATGGAGGCTTCACCATGTAGGCATGCTCAATTCTGAACTCAATCTCTAGGCCTTCTCCCCTCCCTGAAGGATGGAGAGTGGGGCTGAAAGTTCTAAGCTTCTAACCATGTTTTGATCTTTCTAGTCACCAGCCCCAATCCAGGAGCCCACCAAGAGTTGCTTTGTTAGTAAAAAGGTGCTCCTATCACCCAGGAAATTACAAGGGTTTTAAAACCTCCACATCAGGAAATGGGTCAAAGACCTGATATAAGAACAAAAGATGTTCCTAGCATCCCTATTAACTTAGAAGATTTACAAGGGTTTTAGAAGTCTATGTCAGGAACTGGGCAGAGACCAATGTAAATATGTATTATATCACAAAATCCTAGCTTCAATACGTATCAGCTCTGTGATGCTGCACAAATTACGTAATCTATCAGTGCCTTGCTTTCTGTTTCTAAAAGAGAATATAATAACATAAGGTTGCTGTAGGGATTAAACTTGTAATCAGTATTCAATAAATATTAAGTATTAAATATTAACTATTGTTTTAAGTTATATATTTTATTCAAGACTATAAAGTCAAAAAAGCAGAGATGATGGGCTTTTACAACTATATGTCCCTGTATCTGTTTATGGAACTGAGCATAATCTTTTTAATCAAAATTTTAGATGATAGCAAATGAAATAACTAAAAAAAATACTTACTTCCTAGCAGCAGCAGCAAAATCTCTATTAGGCACATGAACACATGCAGAACAAGGATAAAGTGGTGTCTGATAAGCCATCCTGGAAAGATTATGCCTCTGATGTATCAAGACTTGAAAGAAAAAAAACATGTAAAATATTAATATTAAATAATAATTACATTCACAATTTTTATATTCTTAATCAGTGTTTCCCAAAACAAAAACATTCAATATTCTGTGATTCTTAATCATTCTTTAAAAAGAGTAATAACGGACACTCCACTTCTTAAAACTAGTGCCAAGTAAACACAACTAATTGAACAATTTTGTCTTTACTTAATTTTAACTTAATACAGTTCAGGCTCAAAGTATGTTACAGAATATGTATGTGTGTCCTGAATATATAAAATAATTTAAATTTTACTCATTTTTAAAAATAGATAATACATTCACAGAGTTGCTGAAAGTACTTCTAAAAGATATGAAAAAAGTGAAGGAATTGCCTCACCAGAGATCAGGACATGTTATAAAGCTACTAGAGGCCCAGTGCATGAAGTTCATGCACTGGAGGATGTCCCTCAGCCCAGCCTACACCCTCTCCAATCTGGGACCCCTTGGGGGATGTCCGACTGCCAGTTTAGGACATTACTCTCATAATCCAGGCCTTCTGGGTCCCAACCGCTTGCCTGTCTGCCTGATTGCCCTCACTGCTTCTGCCTGCCAGCCTGATCACCCCCTACCACTCCCCTGCCAGCCTGATTGAGGCCTAACTGCTCCCCTGCCGGCCTGCCCCCCCCAACTGCCTTCCCCTGCAGGCCCGGTTGCTCCCAATTGCCCTCCCCTGTTGGCCTGGCCACCCCTAACTGCCCGCCTGGTCACCCCTAAGTGCACTCCCCGGCAGGCCCAGTCCTCCCCAACTGCCCTCCCCTACAAGCCTGGTACCCCCCCAACTACCCTTCCCTGCAGGCCTGGTCGCCCCCAACTGCCCTCCCCTGCAGGCCTGGTCCCCCCCAACTGCCCTCCCCTGCAGGCCTGGTCACCCCAACTGTTCTCCCCTGCAGGACATCTTGTGACCCATGGGGGAAGCCATCTTGTGCAAGGGTGTGACAGGTAATTTGCATATTACCTCTTTATTATCTAGGAGGATGGTAATTAAGACTGTGGTATTGGCACAGGTATGGAAAGACAAAGTAATAAAACAATAAACAGCCTAACAACAGATTCATGCACATATGGATATCTGAAATATGTAAAATGGGGGTGATGCTAGATGATGCTTCCACCTCAAGATCTGTCTTAATTAAGTAACAATACACATCACTGTGCTTCAAAAACACAACACAAAACAAAAATTAAAAAGCAATGTACCAAAAAAGGGCTGTCATCCTAGCCCTTAACCGGACCTTCTAGAATGCTGAGGAAGAGCTGCTACCAAGAAGGATGCCTGAATTAGCCACCAAAGGGCAACTGCTGACCCAAATTAAGCAACGTCTTCGGAAGTTTAAGAAATGAAATCACCTGCAACTTGTAGTACCCTGAACGCACCAACAAGCATTTTGTAAACGTTCAAGTTTACAATTGTGAGCCACACACGTACATATACAGAACCTTTTCCTTATCAGAACTCACTTCGCGTAGCCAACTCCTTTCTCCCTGCACCCCACCAGTCTCGGAGACAGAACCCCGTCCTTGCCTCGGTCGCTGCAAGTGGCCGGAGGGGTGTCGATGTACATTCTCCTCCCATTCCACTCCTACGGTGGACGGCTCCACAGGGAGTGAGGCCGCAGAGAAGGTCGCTTTTCCATAGCAACGACCCTCGAGAACTTTGAGCCGAGAAAGAGCAGGAAGCTTTCCCAGCCCCCAGGGCAGACTCGCGCGTAGGAGTCTGGCTTGCACTCTGTACAAGAGGAGACTCCGCGCCACCGGTCCTTTCCCCCATCCCACACAACGCCGGGCTTTACCTCTACTGAGGCATCTGACGGCCGCCGCCATGTTGACCATTCCGGATTGTGCTGATGAAATTGGTCCTACGCTTCCACGTGGAAGAAGTTTCGAAAGGGTTCCCTTCCGGAATTGGCGGAGGGGGAAGAGATTAGAAGGAGCAAGAAAGGGGCAGGAACCAAAATCGGCTTTGGTGCCGAGTGGGAAGAGCGCTGGACGGCGTGCCCCGTGGCGGTGTTCCCCCTCAGCCCTCCGTGCTGTCCGGGACTCCGCATTTTAAGGTTCCGGTAGGAGAGCTTAAAGGTTTTCAAGGAAATCTGCTCTTCCGGCAGAACAGAGTCCCGCTGGCAGTGCCCTAACCATTTTAATTCTTGATTCTGCAAGTGTACTCGGGACGATCTTTTTAATAGATGATGAGAGTACCCAGGAGAAGCATGAAAAGTAGAAAATCTGGAGAATCTCACCAGCTTCCACCGCCACGTTTCCAGGCCTGTAAAGACTTTAAAAATTCGCTAGGCTTGCCACTACACCCAAGGTGGGTGCCCCGATCACTAACAAACCTTTTAACTCAGCGCAAGATCAGAACTTCCCAGTTTAAATAAAACCTTCCAGGGACTAACTACTTCAGAAGCTGCTTCTGCCTCCACCTACCTCCCCAGCCTCAATCTTCCTGCCAACACTCTCCCGCTCCCACACCCAGGGGCTCCCATCACCCGCTGCTCATTCTGCCCCTCTGTTTGGAATATCTTGTACATCACCCAGGTAACTTTTTTTAAAGATTTCAGCTCAGACTTCAATCACTGATGAAGCCTCCCCTCTCTCTTCCCAGGCTGAGTTATGACCATCTCTTCATGACTCTGTACAGTACCCAGGGCTTATATCTGGTTTTGTATGTTTTTAAAGAGTTTTATTGATATTTCATTTACATACCAAACAATCCATCAATGTAAATTGTACAATTCAAACATTCACAGAGTTGTGCGACCGTTCCCACAATACTTCTGTTTTCCCCATCAATCTGAGCTCAGTGTGGGTGGAAATCATGTCTTGTTTATTTTTTTAACCTCTGTTTTTTAACCTCTCAATTTTATTTGTGGACGAATGTTAAGATAGGAGCAAATTTACCAAATTCATTCAGACAAAACAAACACCCAAATTAGAGGTGCTGGTCTTAGACTCTACACCCCTCCCTTTCCGTAGCCAGAGTCGCTTGGCCCCCATCTGTGTACTTCTTTATGTCTCCTTTCAAAAGGAGAATTTAAATATTCAATGTGGAACTCATGTAGTATGCTTGTAAGCCATATTAAAACAATATTCTATAGTGATGCAGCTTCTTAACCTAGTTGCTCACTTTGAGCACTAGAATTTGATGACTTTAGTGGGATTCAGAGTCTAGTTATCTAGCTAATCTAATAAAAGAGTAATATGCAAATTAACCATCACTCCGAGATACCTAAGCCACGCCCACCAGCCAAGCCACACTCACCAGCCAATCAGAGCAACTATATGCAAATTAACCCGGCCAAGATGGCATCTGGCAGCCACAGAGCTAGAGCAAGCAGGAGGCTTCCGTTGCACCAGCGATGGAGCAAACTGCCTGCCTAGGCCCACTGGGCCCCTGCTCAAGGCAACAATGTCTCAATTTTAGAAAATAAATAAACCTCAGAAACCTGATTCCAGCCAGCCTCGACTTTGGATCAATGGGAGCTGTGGGCAGCCTGAAAACAGCCCTCAGCTCCTCACCCACGCTGACCACACCCCCATGGGTTGAGGGTCTCCACTGGGGGGCTTGGCCAGCCTGCAAACAGCCATCAGCCCCTCACCCAGGCTGGCCAGGCATGCCAACAGGTGGACATCCCCCAAGGGGTCCCAGACTGCAAGAGGGCACAGGCTGGGCTGAGGGACCCCCCTGAGTGCACAAATTTTTGTGCACCAGGCCCCTAGTCTATATATAACAACATAGAAAGAGGTTATTTAGCTTGAAACATAATAACTACAGAAATCCACACTGTGAAAGGGGGAACTCCAAGACACTAAATGTTTAATACATATGAGGTTCTCACTAAAGAGAGGCAGTAGAACATTCTGGTTAAGCAGTGGCATTCTGAAGCTAAATTTCCTGGGTTTTGAATCCCAGTATCACCACTTACTAGATGTATGTCCCAGGGCAAGTTACTATATCTCTCTGAGCTGGGACTAATGATGAGTTAATTTAGTAAGGTACTTACTACAGTACCTGACACAGAATAAACACTCATTTAATGTTAAGTGTTGTCATTGGTAAGGAACCAGTGCAAGTTCTTAACCAGAGAGACAAAATGAATATCCCTTCTTCCAATATCTGCTTATTTCTTCATATGATACCTGCTATTCTTATCCCTACGTGTGCTAGGATGTCACTTTCTTTATATCAGAACTTTTATTCGTATTTGAAGAAAATCTTTAGACTATGTTTATGCACTTCCTCAAAATTCACTTTAAAACAACTTTTTTCCAGTTGATTTCTAGAGAGGCTTATACTCTCTAGGAGTCTTGGCAACATGCCAGGTGCCTGCCTGCTTGGCTAAGCAAAGCTGTTAAATATTTGCTTAGCCCTGTGACTCTCCTGATCTATGTTTTCTGCCTCCCTCAACTATCTTCCAGGTAAGCTGAAGACTGCATTGCAAGAAGAGTCTCATTTGGGGTTCAAATTGAAAATGAGTCTTATTGGACCCAAAAAAAGGAACTCCATAATACTTCCTACTTCCATATGTGCATCAGAATTATCCAGAAGGCTTGTTAAAACTCAGATTGCCAGGCACGCCAGCGGGTGGACATCCCCCAAGGGGTCCCAGACTGCGAGAGGGCACAGGCCGGGCTGAGGGACCCCCCTGAGTGCACTGAGTTTCTGATCCAGTAGGGCTAGGGTGGGCCTGTGAATTTGCATGTATAATAAGTATTCAGGTGATGCTGATGATGCTGGTCCAGAACCACTCCCTCTGTAATACTATGAAACATTTGCATCCTACCTATCATTAACTTGGGGAGGAGTTGTTGTTTAATAATTTAATGCTCCATATAATATAGGCAATAAAAACATAAATTTCACACATGATGTCTTTAGTACCAGAATTTACCCACTCTTATCTTCTCCTCTATACAGAAATTGCTGCTGCACACCTGATTTCAGCTCCTAAACTAGCCAGCTGTCAGCTGGGAAAATTTCCAGTGTTTGCCCATCTGCATTTTAAATATTACCAACTCCTAGATTCCCTTCCTTCCTTAGGCTTACTTCAGACTCAGATGATTTTTTTCATGAAGAAATTACTATCTAGAATAATAATTTCTTAGTCATAAAGCTGAAAGTGTGGAAGGAATTGGAACTCATTTTGTCTGTCTTTCCTCCCCCATCTATGGGTGCTTCTCTTCAAAAATCCCTAGAAGACTAAATCCTAGATTGCCCAGTGGAATTGCTGGTAAGTGTTTAACAACTGGCTCCTGGTACAAAGGAAATGAATTTGTAACATTTGTCTACCTCCATGGTGCAAATGTTCACACTTTAGCTGATGTCAAGCTACCAAACATGAAATCAACTAACAAAATTTCTGACAATGTCACACTTGGTTCTCAACATGGCTACAGATCACTACTGGAAGTTTGCTGGTAAAAGCCTTTGGTAACTTTCAGAAAGACTAAATCAAATCAGTTCATCTTAGAGCTATATTTCTTAAACAACCATGAATGCAAATCACCTGGAAATCTTATTAAAATATAGCTTTTAAATTAGTTGGTCTGAGGTAAAGCCTTAGATTCTGATTTCTAACAGGCTCCTCAGTGGTGTTGATGTTGCTGCTCTATAGGCTACACTTTGAGTAGCAGGATCCTACAATACATCCTAGAGCAAAATTCATATTTTTATCATTAGTCCCAAGCCAGAACTTTTTGAATAGGTTCTCTCTTCCTATACAGAGAATAATTTAAGTAGATCTCCAAATTTCTAGTATAACTTCCATGACCTCCAACTTTTAGTGGAGATTACAGAAATATCAATAATTTCCTGCCCAGCCCACATCTGCTTCTGGTAGAAACCTCCTTCTCCTACAGAAGTAAAATTCCCCAGTCCCAGCTATTTGGATCAGTGGAAGCCATCTGATCCAAGGGAAGTCCATCCGTTCCGTAGCCAGTGATCTGGGCTTGAAAAGAAAAGCTGGGCCAATTATTCTCATGAAACTAAAATTGGGAAAATGAAAGACTAGAGAAAAAAGAGAAAAACAACATTTTCTTTGCTGTGGGAGGACTCATGCTACAAGGTCATGGAGTGGATTCAAAGGCAAGCTGAAATTAATTCACAAGCAGAAATAATGTAGAGTTACACGAAGCCAGTCAGTGTCAAGAATAGACTGGAGGGAGAATGCTGAGAACGGCAGATACCATGAAGAAGAAAGAGATCGACCAGCCTGAGAGGAAGATAGCAGATGCTACTTCAGTTCCTGTTACAGTTTCCGTCAAGTCTGCTGTATCACTGTCTCTCTCCCTGCGTCTTGTGAGATCCCTATCTACCATATGTTTTTCTACAATAACCCCTGGTTTCTATAACTTAATCAAGTGAATCATTATATATTTTAAACAAAAAAACTAATTTAAATCATGGAACTGTAGTTTTTCTGGTCATAATGCAGCACTCTGCTAGAATTAGTTGTAAATAAAGCCTTAATCATGGAATTTCACAGTTTGAAAACCTTTTGAAGGTCTACCTGATGTATAATCCTCTGTATAATTCTCTGCTTGAATTGTTGGCGTCAAAGTCTCATAAGGTAGTTCCTTCTATTTTTGGACAATCCTAATTGTTAAAATTGTTCCATATAGTATTAAAGCTAAAATCATCCTCTCTACTAGTAATGTGGACCTCATTGAACCTTTTGGGTCAATTCCATTTTCACATGGCAAACTTCCTCCTAATGACAACAGCTATCATGCCTCTTGAGTCTTCTCACTTGGATGAATATGTCCATGTCTTTATCCACCAGCAGTTGCTGCCTTCCATGGTGTGGTAATGGGACCTTCTCATCTTCGTAGGAGCCTTACCAAGGATACAGTCCAGATCGCCTATATATTTCTTAAAATATAATCCTAAAACAAATGAACAAACAAAAACACTTTGGAAGAGAAAGGAATAGTTAATTTTTCCTGGGAAAATCAATGCAACCTAAAACTGCACTAACTTCTGTGGTAATTCTATGGCTTCCCTTAGTACTTTGACTCCCTTGCTTTTCTGCAATATTTCTTATTTATGATGAAAAGCATACCCAAAGGGTCCCAGATCAGAGAGGACCCTGTGCATGAATTTCATTTTATAATAATGCTTATTGAACACACTGTATGCCAGGTGCTTTTATAAAGTTTACACATTTAAAAATTTTAAATATTTATAATAAAACTATAAGATAAACACTGTAATTATTTTCATTTTATAGATAAAGAAGCAGAGGTACTGAGAAGTTAAGCAACTTGCCCAATTAATAAGTAGTTGAGCTGAGATTTGAATCTAGGATGCCTGGCTATACAGACTATATTCTCTCGTTTTTACTCTATTTTAAAAACTGATGTTTTAGAAAGAGAGGAAGGCAGAGAGAGAAAAACATCAATGTGAGAGTGAAACATTAATTGGCTGACTCCTGCATGCTCCCTACCGGCCATTAAGCCCGCAACTCGGGGATGTGCCCTGCCTAGAATCTAACCAGAAACTTGGTGCATGGGATGATGCCCAACTAACTGAGCCACACTGGCCAGGGCCAGAAACTATGTCCTTAATCACTGTTATATGTGTATCACATACATATTTCATGCTGGATGCTATGAAAGCACTGTACATGTAATATCTTGCTTAATTCCCATTTTATAGATGAAGAAACTGAGTCCAAAAAGTTAGTCATTTGCCCAAGGTCACAACTAGTGTTAGAGCCTAAGAGCAGAGCCAGTGCTCATCACTGCATCTCCTCCTGCTTGACCGCCACCCTGAAACTCTGCTGTTTACCTACAGACACTCAGGACTCAATATTTTTGATGCCAACGCTTTAAATTTGAAAACGGCCAGATAATATCAGTGGGTGTGGGAGAAAGTAAATAACATGGAAGCACATGGACATTATTTTTGATCTTCAAAGCCAAGCACGTAAATCACAAGCACCAACAAAACACTAATTAGAGTTAATTTTTTTTAATCTCTAATGCAGGCAGGAGTAAAACTTGTTTGAAATGTTTATCTAAAATGTGGAAATGCATTTTTAAAAATGTATAGATCTGAGAAAAATAAAAATATCAACAAAGCAAATTCCCAGGAAGATGTTTTGTTTTTATATAAGAGTGTGCACCACTCGCCAGAGGAGGCTGTGAGCTGAAAGGGTGTGACTCTCTTCCTCTTTCTTGTGCCGTGTGGCTTTCTTGTTTTGTACACTTAGAAGTGAACTTGACCTTTTGTTGTACTCCTTTCAGGTCCTATCTTTCTTTTAGATGAGCTCAAACCGAGACTGACTTCCTCACCAAGCCCCGGGGCCTTAGGGGTTAATAAGCTCTGCCTCTGTCTCCGGATGGCTCCTTTGGCTGCTTCAGGACATGAGCCTATGGTTTTTAGGGAATCTTGGAAACTGTTTATTAGTCATTTTTATCTGAAAAACATGGAGTCCAAATACTCCAATATTCACCCATGTATAGTAGCATCTCATCTTTGTCCAAGTTATTTTATATCCATTTAACAATTTTCCTATTATTGCTATGGTTAGCACCATTCTACTTCCCATAGTTACCAAGTGGAAAAGGTAGAACAGTTGCAGTGTTGGAGGGAATGAGAGGAGAGATGGGGAGAAAAGAGACTCAGAGTGGAGGGGCCTTTAATAATCAAGGAGGTTCAGGTCAGGCTTTCTGCATGGCTGACTCCAGCTCAGTTATGTCTCCCCACTGAAGACAGGAATGACAACATTTTTGTGGCACAGGATTCTCCACTGCAGCTCCTCAGCTCCGGTGACATTAATTTATGACAAATAACTATGGATAATTGTTAAGGGTACTTTTTAATAGAGAAATAAAAGTTGCTTTTGGGGGGCTCCTATGGGAGAGATGACAGAGCTCTAACACAAGAAAAATAAATGAAAATAAAAAAAGGTCAGAGGAATACACAGGCACCCAAGAAGAGCATCCTGATCCATCAGGAAAAATAGATTGTATTTAGGAAAATTAATGGATTTCTCCATGCGTCAAAGGAAAATA
Source organism: Murina feae (assembly GCA_004026665.1). Lineage (NCBI taxonomy): Eukaryota > Metazoa > Chordata > Mammalia > Chiroptera > Vespertilionidae > Murina > Murina feae. The sequence continues at coordinate 35,622 of PVJC01010065.1, forward strand.
ATAATGGCTAGGCATAGAGATAAGGAATAGACGGGTCACTAACTAAAATTTCTATTCAGCTATAATAATCTAAAGGTTCTAAAATATGTACTGTAGTTGCTTATCTTTCCTTTGAAGCATCATAAATGGTATCCTTAAAGAATGATGAAAGAAGACAATTGAAATGATACAAACAAAAACTTCAACACTATACAAAGCGACAGTCTCCTGTGGAGAACTGCAAATTCGAACAAAAGGCAGGAAGCTTTTATAGGATAAAGAACAGGAAGGGGCTGCCTGCCTGCATGGCTCAGTGGTTGAGCATGTTCCTATGAACCAGGAGGTCACATTGTGGGTTGTGAGCTCGATCTCAGTGGGAGGCATGCAGAAGGCAGTTGATCAATGATTCTCTCTCATCACTGATGTTTCTATCTCTCTCTGCCTCTCTCTTCCTCTCTGAAATCAATAAAAATATATTAGAGAACAGGAAGGGAAAAATAGAAAATATCTGATTTACTGGTGCCTTATTTGGGGTGAGAAGGCCCAGAGTTGATTTAGAGATTGGGGATTAGCTGACTGGATATTCATACTGCATTTCTAGTCAAAGTGAGCAATTACTGGGACAGGAAAGTTAGATAACTTTCATTTTGCTGACGCGGCACCCCAGGCTGGAGCAGCTCCATCTTGAGCCTAGAAATATATTTCAGTAATAAAAAACATGTAATTCTTGAAGAAAACACAAAATGCATTGCTCTCCTAAACCCTCTCCAAAAGGAAGGCTACGGAAGATTAGGAAAAGTAAGATGCCCTGGTCCCAAAGCTCTGCTCTAGGAACTGGCCTGACACCTTCTGCCTTCCGTGGTGGCTGACAGTGAGGGTGGGGACTTTTGCAGTGTTACCACAACTCACCATTTAAACAGCTCACAGACCAGTTTCAGGAAGTAGCAGCAATGCAATAGAAAGGCTCTGCTTAACCCAAGCCGTATGCAGCCTGAGATCCAGATACTCATTAGACATACAGAGGACCTGTCTTGCATGGCTCTGAGGAGCAGTTTATCCTAAGGGACGTGTGAGAGCACAGGACTAGTGTGAAAGGGAAGGCAATTTTGAGGTGTTTCTCAGGGCCCTGCTTCTGCCCAGTGCCCTCCAAGGACAAATGTGACCACCTGGGCAGCCAGGCAAGAGAAAACTATGTAAAAAAGACACTTCACTGAAACCTCTGAGGGACCTGTGAGCACAGGACTTCTTGTTTATGGGAACCAGGTAACAAAGAGGAAGGACGTAAGAGAAATTTTCCAATGCAGCATGCTGTAGCCTGTGGCATGCTTAGCCCCTTTCTTACACACAGGAAGTAACTAAAAGCAGACACCTAACTCAATATAATGCTAGATCAGACTTTAACTGAAGGGTTGAGATAAATAATTGGTAAATAAAAATTTAATACTATGCTAATAATAACAATTTCCATAGTTAAAAGAAATGTAGGCAAGAAGTCAAACCATTCACAGCAGGTCTTTTACAATTGGCTTTAGTTCTTAACTCTGTCCTGGGGTCTGTGTCTTCCTATAAGAAAATTATCTTCATTGTACCTCCTATGTAAAATGCTACACTTTCAGCCCTTGCTGAAACCCTTTCCATACATAAAATGGATTGCTATACTTCATAATTTACAACCTTTTCAACACAATATGTATCCAGTATTTGGAACTGTTTAGTCAAGAATAAGGGAATCCAACAAGACAGTTCGTTGTGTCCATTAGTATGGGGAAGCATGGGGCTTGGTTGGAAAATCTGTAAGGAGGATTCTCTGAAAAATCGGAGGCCTTTTAGGGGGACCTTGCCAAAGGCGGCAGCCCTGCCTTGACTTTTCCAAACAATGTTGAGCCCCGGATGTTTTGCTGGAATCTCTATGATCAGTCTTAAACCCAGTCTTGTAGAAGCAGGAGCTTTCTCAAGGATACTTACCCTGCTGATTGTATCTAGAGGTTAAGTTTGATTCAAGCTGTTGTTACAATAAAAGCCTAACGAGGCAGGCAATCAAGGCTCGTTTGGTTTCTAAAGCCAACCAGCCCCTTAGCCTCTCTTTCACAGAAACATGTTTGAAAGTAATCTATTCACCCATCGCTCAAGGTCTGCTTGTCATCCCTGGCACATTGGCACTCTGCAAAGGACTATAGAAGTGTCCAGAGGACATTGGCACTGCAGTCAGAGCCTCTTTAATGTTTCCCTCAAGTGTGAGTTGCAAAACCCCCTCTTTGTTCTTTCAATTGCCTAGCAGGTAACTATTAAATTATACACACACATATATACACACAAAATCTCCTAAGCAGAAATTGAATTCTCAAAAACAATATACTTTGCTAATACAGTTTTGACCCACAAATATTTCTTTTTAAACTGATAACTAATTAAGCTAAAAATCTAGTTTTTCCCCCTTCTTTTATAAGTAATCAGCTGATCAAGCCATACTGGGCCCACATTTCCACATGGCCATGGCTCACTTTTCAGATGGGGCATCTAAATAGTCTCCATGTACAGCAATCATCATCACTTTAAAAAACAATAATCATCATCACTTTGTATGCCTCTCTAAGCATGTCACTCTTTTACAGTGTCTGCTAGGCCCTGCAGACATTTGAGTTTGCAACCACTACCCTCACTCCTTTTCAAATTATGTCCTCTGGAGTTGGTCAGAATAAGAAATAGGCCTATTGCTGAAGAATAAACCTCCTAATGATGGTTTCATTAGCAAAAACACGAGGCTACAACTTTGCAATTACCATCTGTAAGTGTCCAACTAAAATCTTTCATATTTTAGGCAATTCTCCAAAGGTCTTTCATCTCATCCTTGCTGTCTAATAAGTATTTATCAAATTTGCTAGTTTTTGTAAGCATATTAATGTTTTCTTTTCCGTTTTATATACTGAAACATATTAGAAACTTTAGTCAAATTGGTTGAGGTAAACCAGTTATCCATAAGTTAGTCTAAACTCACTCAAGTATGCTTTTTAAATTAATGAATTACTAAAAAAGTTTTTTCATTTGAATCCTGTGTGTTTTGTCTATTTTGAATTACATGCTGTGGAATAAATTATAGTGCTAGCTGAGACAATTTTAACCCCAAATTCAGAATTCTTGTTTAAAAAACCCTCCACTACCATTCCAAACCATTGTTTAAACTTGACCTCCTGCATTACATATGAAAATATAATGGAACACTTCATTTAATTGATTAGATAGGTATTGTAATAAGATTGTTATGTACTAAATGGAATCTCCATTGCCAACAAAAAATGTATTCATATTTTGAAGGTGCTAAAACTTGTAAGACTATTTTGTGCACTGGTGCATCTCACAGTGCTCACTTAAACTTTGCCATGATCTAGTCACTCACCACTGGCTTAAAACAACAATAAAGAAAAGGTGGTCTTGTTGCATTTGTAGTGCACACCTTATTAACCAACTTCCATGTAATCAATTAACTAAATTAACTAAACCTTTCCAGTGCTTTGGTAAAAACATTGATTCCCACAGCACCTTGAAATCTTGGCTAGCAATCTATTCTGTAATCTTCCAACAATTCTTCCACGAGTAGAGTTTTATACTCAAGAGTTCACTGTTCCCCCAAATCTGTTTATGTTTGTTGATGAACTATATGTACAAGAAAAAAAGTTTTTTAAGTATAAAAATTAATCCTAGTGTTTTAGAAAGACTTGATAAAGGCATGCTGCTAAAAACCACAGCTGCCAAATTTGGGGTAACAAGCCAACTGTAAAATATGACTTAAAAAAAAGGATAAAAATCAAGAGGGAATCTTCCTTCAGCTTGCTCTTGCTCAAGTTCTTGTTTCACTTTAATGCAAATACATATATTACACTTACTATGTGCCAGACAAATGTTCTAAGTGATTAACACATATTAACTCAATGTATTCTCTTGCAGGTGCATACTACTATTACTCTCATTTTATAGGTGAGGAAATTAAAGTTCAGAAAGATTAAGTTTCTAAATAATTACATATTGGGGCCCAGTTTTAAACCTAAGAAGTCTGACTTCTAGCTGAAAACACTGGATAATATAGGCGTTGCTTTACATGTGTGCTTTATTCTTTAAAAAGATAATTCTGAACAATATTCATTAGGTCCATATTCAAAGAAGAGTTTAGCAAATCAATGAGTTATGTAAATTTTAAATGAAAAATTGTTGAAGGTATATAGTTATCATTTTATATGATTAACTAACCAACCACTGAATTAAGTTACAAAAGAAGCTTTCTTCTATCAAAATAAGTAAAACACTGAAAATCTTTCCCCTCCTTCCCTCTCTCCCCGCCCTCTTTTCCCAGGCACATAACAAAGGGAAATTATCTTTTGGCACTGGACGAGAAGTGTGAGTTTGCATATTTAAAGCCTGCAAAGTCTTGTTAATGATAATCATAATGTTTACTATAGATTGGTTATAAACCAAGATGCTAAACTGTACCTGTAGCAAGCAGACATTTCTTATCTGACTCAGTCTTGCATGATTTCCCGTACTATTGCATGATTTCCATTTACTATAACAAATGACCCACTTATTTACTGCCACAGAAATAAAGCGTTGCAGAGCCTCTTTGTTCTGGGGAGACAACAGGGCTCAGGGGACCAAACAGTAGTTTGGGGTGACAGGGTCAATGAGAAACTAACCTGTCTTTGCCATTCCTTGCTTTTGGAATCTTAAGCAAAGCATTTATTTATACGTCCATACATTCATTTAATCACTCCGTTTGAACTCAAAGGGGACACCACAGTAGTTATAAGGAAAAGCTAACTAACTAATATGAATGAATAACATAAAATGCTTTCTTTAGTAATTCTTTTAAACCTTGAAGTATCATATACAACTTACTTGTTAAATCAGATTTTTTTAAATTATCTAAACTACTCCCTGAAAATAACTAGGGAATTCAAAATAAACTTTTAGATATATTGCAAAATCTTTTAGGTTACAATGAAAAAAACAAGAAAAACTGTTTCAGAGCCCAAACCATTATCCTATTTTTAAAATTATTCTGATTTCAAAGTAGAATAGGACTAAGGTTTATTTAATGTATTCATTCAGCAAACATTTAATAATGACCTACTATGTGTCAAGAATATAGTCTATCCCTTGAAAAATTAGACATACTGCTCTGGATACAATAAAATAATGAAATGCTGGTGAAGGGAAAGCAGTGAATGAAAATAATTTTCTGCCAAGTGCCCATAATTGTAAACCATATTGGTAAAATTTACTTTAGAAAGTGGTAATTTTTTTTTCAGCCTGAGAGTCACACCCATTTACTGAAATGTCTTGATAACAAGCCTATTTTCGGTTTTGGACTATTAATATAATATATAAAGTTTGTGGGGTTTTTGTTGTTGTAAATCCTGACTTGAGGATATTTTTTTATTGACTTTTAGAGAGAGTGGAAGGGATGGGTAGAGACTGAGAGAGAGAAACATTGGTGTGACAGAGACATATGAATTGGTTGCCTCCCGCACAGCCCTTGTCCCAGGGACTGCACCCAAGGTACATGACCTTGACATAAATCGAACCCACAACCCCTCAGCCCTAACAACTGAGCCCAACCAGCGAGGACACACTGAAGTTTTTTTTAATAACAAAAGTAATACAAATAATTCCAAAGAGTGTAAAGTTAAAATGGAACTCTCTCTCCAGTGATCTCATGCCTTTGGAGTATGATTATGGAGTATGAACACTATTAACATGTTTATTCATCCAGATTTCTTCTATGCAATAAATTATAACAGGTGAAAGAAAATAGATATTTCTAAAGTATTGGGAAATTTGACTGTCAAACCTCTTCTCTGATTGATGAGAGCGAGGAGAATCTTTAGTTACCCAAAGATTGCCAACAGTGTGACATTGCATGCCTCTCCTGTTATCAGTGGTCTGTTGTGCCTCTTTGCCACAGTACTATAAGAGTCGCTGGGTACAGAGGACATATCTATTCAACCCCTTCCGAGTCCTGTTGATAAAAGTGAGAGTTGAAAACTTCAAAACAATCACATTATCAAAATGTGGTCATTACTTTTCACAAGGCTTTAGCACATCCTAGAACTTTATGACACCCCATGTTGGGTATTACCAGCAGGGAGGCCTTCAACATGCCCCACTTCCCAGCTAGTACTCTCATTCTATTGATGTCTAAGAGACCATGAAAACTCTGACGAAACATGCATGTAAAAAAATAGGCTAATACTTATTTCTTCAACGAGTATTTTTGAAAACCTGCTTTATGTCCATGAACATTTAAGAAGGAATACCCTGAGAGGACATCAAAGCCAAAATTCTCATTTCATAGATAAGAAAATTGAGGTTCAAGAAGCGAAGGTTTTTTCAAAATTACACAGTTGACTGGTTAAGAAAAATTAACTCAGGACCTGGGTCTGTATCCAGGTTAGGGGACTATAACATGGAAGGGAGCTTCTAGGAGATGTAGGCTCCCCAAGAAAACAACAACATTTGAAAAAAAAAGACATTTTAAGATAACTATAAAAAAATATAGCATGATTAGGTACTTAACAATCCTCTATGATTTTAGAAATTACTGCTGAGAGCAGAAAATAAAGCAACATACAAAAAACACCAAAGGCAGGATTAACAATCTAATCTCCTTTCTGAGTCTCTTATAAACCCATGTAAACTGGTCATGTTTTAGATCTAAAGACTTTCCAACAGACAGAACAAAACCCAATGCAAAATTCTAGGAGGACATGAAGGGCCTGCTGCATTTATTAAGTGTCTTGGATCAGGCTCTCTTCTCACTTATATAAAGGATTAAATTATGCTGACATATTTCTATTCCAATGCTCTCTTTCTGGCACATCTTAGTATGCAAATGCATAATCTTTGGGATAAAAATATCATAAAATAAGAGCTAATGAGATTTTAATCCACATCATAAATGACCTTACTGAATTTTCTTACCTGATTTTGACATTGTCATACTCGCTGAGTTAACAAATACTCAATTAGCAAATACCCAGGATATATATAGATTGTTAGACAACTATTTTAAAAATAAACTTTTAGAAAGATTTTCTTTTTTTGTTAGTTGGGGTCTGGTCTTATGTGAAAGGCATAAGAAAGAGTTTTTAAAAAATTTTTAAATTTTCAGTTTGCCTTTCAGTATAGCAGCCTTATGAGACGTAGGCACTTGTGAGATTTATGAGACTTAGTCTTTTTTGTTATTGTTAATCCTCACCCAAGGATATTTTTCCATTGGTTTTTAGAGAGTGGAAGGAAGGGGGAGAGACCGAGAGAGAAACTTCGATTACATCAATTGGTTGCCTCCTGCACGTGGGGATTGAGCCTGCAACTTAGGTACATGTACTTGATCAGAATTGAACCCAAGACTCTTCAGATCCCAGATGGACACCCTATCCACTGAGCCAAACCAGCTGGGGTGAGACTTAGTCTTATATGACGTGTTCATATGTAACACTAGTGAAGACTTTTGGAGGAAATACATTAGAAAGTCTTTTTTTTTTCAACTTTAGTTTGTCATTTCCATCTAATCCTTCTATTAGCAAACACTTTCTGATAAGGGATTAGTATCCAAAGTATGTAAAGAACTCATACAACTCAAAAGAAAAAACCAACAATTTGATTTAAAACTGGGCAGAGGATCCAAATAGACTTTTTTTTTCCTCCAAGAAAACATACAGATGGCCAACAGGCACACAAAAAGGGACTCCATATCACAACTCATCGGGAAAATTCAAATAAAATATCTGTTAGAATGGTTATTATCAAAAAGATGAGAAATAACAAATGTTGGTGAGAAAAGAAAACACTTCTACACTGTTGGGTGGAAACGTAAATTGGTGCAGCCACTAGGGGAAACAATATGGAAGTTCCTCAAAATACCTTGTATAATAAAAGGGTAATATGCAAATTGACCCTAATGGTGGAACAACAAGAATGACCACTCGACCAGTCACCGTGAGGTGCACTGACCACCTCTTGGTCCCTCCCTCTGGCCGGCAGGCTCTGATGACCTGATGGCAAATGGGGAACCATGGGTGGGTGGCAGCAGGGGGCAGGGCCAGCTTCCGGCAGCTAGAGAACATAGCTCTGATCACAGGCGAGGCCTAGGGACTATACCCTTGTGCCAATTTCGAATGCCAGGCCTCTAGAATCATAATAACAACCTCCGATGATTTCTATTTGTTTACCTTGACTTCAAGAAAGTGCAGCTGCTCATGTTAATGAGATAAATATAACAAAATTTCATTCAAGTAAAGAGATCATTGGTATATTTATTTAATAATATAGTAGCCCCTTAACTCTCCAATATTTTGATAACTGATGTTAATTGGTTCACAGACAATTGGGTAAATGTTCTCACTCTGATGCTGTCTTGAATTAGAGAGCTGTCTTTGAATTCAGTGAAGTTATTTGGATCGACAGAATCCATCTCCTGAGTCCCTCCAGCTCCTTTAAGCAGGATCATCTGCATTAGATTTTACTAATTCTATATGGCAAAAACTTTAGTCCTACTAGATAACCACATAAATAATCTATACTAATTTTCTACTTGAGGGTTTGGTAATATTTCTACAATAAAGGTTGTGGTTTTATAAATTTCAAGATAATTAAAACCATATTTGACTGTAAATATAAATAGCCTGATTAAATCCTATCCTATCAAATAAAAGAGTAATATGCAAATTAACCATCACTCTAAGACAAAGATGGTGGCACCCATAGCAATGGGGCAGGACGCTGGCAGCATCACCCTGGCAATGTGAGCCCAGCAGGCATTGCCTCAGCAAC